>APFE031189966.1:28055-78067 GCA_000404065.3 Pinus taeda | reverse complement strand
AAATATTGGTTTTTTTATATTAATTAAACTTATCAAATAAAAAAAATTATTTATGATATTAAAATCAATAATTTTTGCCATACATTTTTCTTTTTACATTTTTTTGTTTTCCACAACATTATAATTTCTGTTCAAATATTAATGTAATATATATTTAATATTAAATTTGAGAATAAAGACAAAAACTAAAAAAGTCTTACTAAAGACAACACCTTTAGCTTCCAGTTGTGTTTAGTGCGACTTTTTGGAAGCTTTTCCGCTCGATTATTTGAGTCTAATTTCTCTAAAATCAAGCACAAATTCATTGAAATCACAACTTTATTTGTAAACAGTGCATAGTAGAAGTTCCCTAGGGGTTTTTCACGCTGATGAATCCATATATATAGTAAGAAAACTAGTTTAGATAACACAAATCAAGATTTCAACACGAATTTTTCCACAAGATTCTTGTCATTTTTGAAATTATGAAATAGATTAAATGGTTTTTTTTAGTATTTTTAGCAATTTTGAAATGATGGAAAATACCTTGTCTAACTAATATATGGAGTTGTCTTTAGCCCTAAGTTGTCAAAATCACCCACTAATAGCATCATCTTGCTCACAATAGCCCTTAGTATTGTTGGGTTTTCACTATTGGAGTTAAGAACTAGTGACCTTTGACCACATAATACCTTAAGAGAACGGAGTTGACAAAATTATACCACCTTAGATCCATCTAACTCTCGAGAGAGATCAAATCCCTAGTTTTTAGCACCATGATTACTTAGACATTAGTTTTTTTATTAATATTTTACTGGATACGTGACATACTTACCCATCCCCTCATACTCAGTTGTAGAATGTGTCTCTCTACCCAATAATATTGATGGTGGTCATTGTCATTTACTTTGACCAATTTTTTATTTAGTAATCTTTAAAAGAAAATAAAGCTAAATTATTTAAAATATAATTAAAACATATTTTATATATATATATATTAATTTTAATTTATAAAAATTAAAGAATACTATTTTATAATGCAGTAGCTATAAGGCGACTTTTGAAACGCCTTTTTACGCTATTTCGTCAAATCGGGCAGAATTCATGGAATTCCAAGTTAATAGCTAGTTTCTGCACAATCATGGCTCCCAGGGTTTTTCAGGGCGCTGAATCCAAATATGCAGTTAAAAAACCATTTTAACTACTAAAAAATCGAGATTTAACCTTATTTCTTCCGCCGGATTCCGTAATCTCCAAAAAGTCGCATTATAGACAACTCCTTTATGTAAAGTTATGTAATATAGGGTTTTTATTTGTTTTACTATTACAAAAACATTTTAAAAATTATATTTACCCAACTTTATTATTATTTTTAAAAATGTTGGTTTTTTTATATTAATTAAATTTTCTCAAATAAAAAAATTTATTTAATATTAAAATAAAAAATAGGTTAAATAACACAAATCAAGATTTCACCACAAAATTTTCCACTGGATTTCAGCATCGAAAACTCCAAAAAGTTGCACTAAAGGAAACTCCTTTAGTTTCAAGTTGTCTTTAGTGCGGCTTTTTGGAGGCTTTTCCCGTGGATTATTACAATATAATTTTTGTGAAATCCGTCAAGAATTCACTGAAATCACATGTTTGATGGTTGATAAATCCATATATACAGTAAAAAAAACTAGTTTAAATAACAAAAATCAAGATTTCATCACAAATGCCTCCATAGGATTGTAGCACTAGAAAATCCAAAAAATTCGCACTAAAGAAAACTCCTTTGGTTTCGAGTTGTTTTTAGTGTGACTTCCTTGAAGCTTTTCTAGTGGATTATTCTCATCTAATTTCTCTAAAATCAGACAGGAATTCATTGAAATCATAAGTTTGACGGGTAACCCTTTCACAATAGAAGTGCCCTAAGGGTTTTTCAGGGTGTTGAATCCATATATAAAGTTAAAAAACAAGTTTAAATAACACAAATCAAGCTTTCACCACAAACTTTTCCACCAGATTCCAGCACTGGAAACTCCAAAAAGTTGCACTAAAGACAACTCCTTTAGCTACAAGTTATCTTTAATGCGACTTTTTCGAAGCTTTTCTGGTGGATTATTCGAGTCTAATTTCTCAAAAATTTGACAAGAACTCATTGAAATCACAAGTTTGATGTGTAACCCTCAAGAATAGAAGCGCCCTAGGGGTTTTGTGAGATTGTTGAATCCATATATAAAGTAAAAAAAACCTAGTTTAAATAATACAAATTAAGGTTTCACCACAAATTTTACCACTAGATTTTGACACGAGAAACTCTGAAAAGTCGCACTAAAGAAAACTCCTTTAGTTTTGAGTTGTCCTTAGTGCGACTTTTTGGACTTGTGGATTATTCTTGTCTAACTTATCTAAGTTCTGGCATGAATTCATTGAAGTCACAAGTTTGAAGCATAACCGCTTCACAATACAAGTTCCCTTGGTGTTTTTCACGGTGTTGAATCCATATATACTGTAAAAAACTAGTTTAAATAAAGCAAAACAAGGTTTCACCACATATTTTACCACCAGATTCTCACACTGGAAACTCCAAAAAGCCGCACTAAAGACAACTCCTTTAGTTTCTAGTTTTTTTTAGTCTGACTTTTTAGAAGCTTTTCAGGTGGATTATTCTGGTCTAATTTCTCTAAAATCCGGCATGAATTGAATGAAACCACAAGTTTGATGGTTAACCCCTAACCATCAAACTTGTGGTTAGGGGTTTCGCTGATCCATATATACAATAAAAAAAGTAGTTTAAATAACATTAATGAAGATTTCACAACAATTTTTTCCACCTCATTCTGGCATCGGAAACTCCAAAGAATCAAATTAAAGACAACTCATCTAGTTTCGAGCTGTCTTTAGTGTGAATTTTTGGAAGCTTTTAGGGTTGATTATTCTGGACTAATTTCTCTTAAATTTGGCTCAAATTCATTGAAATCACAAGTTTGATGGGTAACCCCTAAACAATAGAAGTGCCCTAGGGGTTTCTCAATGTTAAACACACATGGACAGAAAGAGAGATATGAAAGATAAAACATGCAATACAATTTTTATTGACCAATGATATACATTTATAGTACATTATGTGACCATTGGGATTCACATCCCAAGGTCTCTTGGACTACTTATTCTATTCAGTTTCCACACTAACCCATTTAGGATTAGGTGTCCAATATTCCCCCCCTTAATCCGAAGGGTTATGTATGGGTCCAAGAAGAGAGCTATAATACAAAATCTGCAAAATGCATGGTAGCACTAGGTTGAATGTGCTCTCTGAAATGTTGGTATAAAGGGCGGTGGTTTAAGGATGGCCACCAACACTGGAACGCTTAGTGGACTTCTCGGAACTCTTCCAAAATTGGCAAGAAGCTGGAGTCTTCTACTAGAGGAAGTGATCCTATTGTTTTGAAGAGGGAAACGTTCAAAAAATAAAGGGAGGTCTCACCCCACATGAAAGGGAAAACTTCAACCTGAAAAGGGAAGTCTCAACTCTGGAATGCTTAATGCAATTCCTGAAACTCTTCCAAAACTGGCGAGAAGCTCGAGTCTTTTGCTAGAGGAAGTGTTCTCAATTTTGTTCCTGGAACTCTTCCAAAACTGGCATGAAGCGGAAGTCTTCTGCTAGAGGAAGTGTCCCAGATTGCCAACTAAAGGCATGTTCACGGGCATCTTTGTCTTTGGCTACAACTCTGAAACTGGTGTGGCAGATTGTGGTTCAGACTTGCTTGATGTGATTTTGAAGCTTGTAGATGACCATCATTTCCCCCCTTGTCATATACAAGGTGAGATGATGGAGAAAACTCAACTGCAAGACTGTTCAACACTTTGGAACAAGTTCTGACATGTGATTGGAATATCTTCTTGGCTGTTGATGCCCACTGCCAAGAAGCGATCCATCCAAGATGAATCTTTTTTCTTGCAGGACGTTTGCTTATGAAGCATCTATGTGAAGAATGTCTAGTTTTATGACAATGCTTACATGGATAAAGATAAAAAAAGTGATCTTTTAGATGGCCAACTCGATCACAGTGTTGGAATTTCACGATCTATTGTTGTTGTTGCTGTGGAAGAGGAGCAGAGTCTGGAACACCTGGAGGTGAACTGTCATGAGGAGCAGGTGAACTGTCATGAATAAATCCAACACTCTGAAACTGAATGAGCTTTGAGTAGTCTGGAATATGAAAGGACAAGTCCTTGTCATATCCAAGACCAGTTCTGTGCTTGTTGTGGAAAAGATGTTCCCAAGGTCTGATGATGGGCTTGGGAAGTGCATATTGAGTTTCTGCATCTACATGTACAACTGTTTCTTTATTTGGTATTAAATCTGAACCAACTGTAACATTATTGTCTCACTGTTTATGGGAGTCTGTTTCAATTTTCTGAACAGAAGCAGGTTCAGAATGATGACTCCACTTTTGTAATTCTTCTCGCTGGAATTGAGATTCAAGGTGTAAAAAATCAATCTTTTCATGTAAATCTTTTAAACAACTATGAATATCGGTGATAAAATCTTTGCTGATTTTCACTGTATTATCTATAGTAGAGAGTATTAGATTGTCCAGTAACTCTAATATTTCATCAAATGGAACCATTTTTCTTCAGCAAATTTTTACTCCCTTTTATGAATGACTTTGTTGTCCAACAAATATCTTGGCCCAAATATGCTCTTGTAGAGCTTTCAAAACCTTTAAAAGAATTCTAGCTCTCCTCTGTGAGGATCTCAAAACAATATCACTAAAGACAATAAAGACTGCAAACAATATCGCTATCAATTACTATTGTTACTCAACACTCTAATTGTTTGAGACGCATGGAAGGAAATGGTTATTTAAAAGGTAATACCCTTGACTGAGCTCCAAAAGCTGAACTTTGACCCCCAAAACAAAAGATGGATTGCTTCCAAATGTTGTGCTGCTCCCAAATGCTGGAGTAGATGCAGCACAAAGTGCTAGAGTCGATTGACCAAAAGCTGTAGTGCTCCCAAAACCAAAGGAAGGAGTAGTGGAGGTAATTCTGTCACTTTGATGCAACCTCGAAGATCTAAGTACTCCAGAGTGGTAATGTTTCCTAGGGTTTTGTGGAAGATGCTCAAGTTGCACCTCCCCGAGCAGAGCACAGTGAATGAATCTCAGCTTATCTTCATAATAATCTACTGAATCAATGACTTAATTTCTTGCTACTGTTAGAGGTACGCCTGGACAGGTTCCTAATTCAAAGCTTCTTCTTGGAGGAAGATCTAGAGATTATAAATCGGCTTCACATATAGGATCGAGACCTGTGGGCTGATCTCGGCTTCCATTTTTGAGAACAGAATGGGTTAAAGGCCGGTGTTGTAATCCGGGTTTCAGGTTTTGATACTAGGCCCTAGTAGACACCATTAGACGATTTTATGTTTGTTCGGACATTAGTACCCGTTTGAACGCCCGTCGATTCGTTTGAAATGGCTGAGAATGTACCAGACGAAGCTTTCAGCAGTGGCGAAGTCAATGGCAGTGATGGGGATACCCCAACCTTAAATCAAGAGAAGAAGCATGCATCAATGCTCAAACACCTCGCAGATATGAATAATGCCCGTCTTCAGCAATCCCAACCACGTAAAATCGAAACCCTCTCTGCCCTTGTATTTGAATCGATTGATTTTTTTCTCAAAGGTTTCTCCGATATCAAATAGAAAATCCATAAACGGATAGATGAATTTCACGAAGAAACAAGCTCTCAAGAAAAAACCCTTCTGAAATCGTGTTTAGAAACCTTAGCTTTAGATATCAATGGCCTTGAAAATATGGTTGCTGTGAATTCATATTTCTTGCCCTCATATGAAGTACGAAGTGCACAGAATGCCACTGCAGAGCTGAAGGAGCAGTTGGATAATTTGAATTCTCAGCTTCTACCGAAAAAGAAATTTACTTTCAAAAACAAGGTCACTAAAAAGAACCCTGAAGCCATTCAAAAGCTTGAAAGTGCAGTAAGAAAAGTGAACGATAATAATGTTGTCACTCTCCAAAAACACAACTATTGTGCTCCTGGTTTCCGAAACAGGGAAGGAATGGTTCTGGTTAATGATCTGGATGCTCTAAAGATGGGGATTTTGCACTATCAGACTCGGTGAATTGTAAAATTTATCTCCGGGGTTGGTTGAGGGCACTGTTTATTCATAGAGTGAACGGCTGCCAGGTGTTTGTATGGCCCGTTATGGGTTTTGTACTTATAGAATCAGCGGAGAATTGCGTGTTCATTCTTGCATCTTATCAGATTAGGATCCACCAGACTACAAATACAGACATTTATCTTAGGGTTCGTCGCAGATCGATAGTTGAGTATACCAACAGAGTCAGGTTTGCTCCTTATGCAATTTTTTTACCGAGGGAACAAGGAGGGGTTGCAACAGTCAGATCTTAAGGAGGAAACTAGAAGCTTTTTCAGTGGATTATTTCGGTCTAATCTCTCTAAAATTAGGCATGAATTCATTCAAATCACAAGGTTGATGGGTAAACAACATGAACGAAGGTTTTTCTGAGTAAAGTTATTCAGAGATCTACTTGAATGGACGCTTTTGTGTGTAGAGTTATTCAGAGATTTGCTATAACATAAATTTTTAAATTACTAAAACATTTTGGAACTAGCTAGTATGGTTCATCTAATTGTGGTAAAAGTAAACCACATTAACTTGTTCTAAATTTCTAGACAATTTAAAAAAATATGTGATAAATCTACAAAACAAATTTTTAAACCTCTATATTCTATAAGATGAAATACATGGTTTTAGCATCATGCCACAACTCAAGTTCAAAATTCCAACTCAAATTTTATAGTCATTAAAATATATTCAAGGTGAAGAAAACACAAAATCGTTCCTTCATATCAGTTTTTGTTTAGATTAACAAAGGCATTCCAAAACAAATGTAGCGGGGAAATAAAATAACTCACATTTTTCCTAGAGACGCTATAAACTGCTCCTCCCATCCTCTCCTAATATTCCATGATAGTTACTAATGTTATACTTTCAATAACTTCGAAAGGCAACTTTGAACAAGAAAAGCAAAAACCATTAATCACTTATAATTCGCTCCATATCGGGATTTTACTCATACTCCAGAACTAGGGAGACTCTTATAAATTTGAATTAATGCAAGAAATGTACAAAATTTTGAGGAAAACAAGAGCGAAAACACAATAGATTGAAGGCAACAGAGTTGCGAGCCGACCGTGCCAAGTTTTGGTGAACAAGAATTTGAAGAATCCCACTTACTTTTCTTCTCTTTTCTTGAGATCAGATAGGCATTAATCATCATCATCATCATCATATCATATATATATATATTATATATTCATTTCATCATTTAATTTCAATTTTTATTATTTATTTTGTTTATTGTTTAAATATTTTTTTTTAACCTTATTTGATCTTCCCTTTTATTAAAATAATAATACCAATAGTTTTAATTTTAATTTAATTCATTATTTACTACTATTTGTTACTTTGATAATTTTTTAAACAAAACTAGTTGTTATATTCTAATGCCTAGAAAGCATCTATGTTCGTATATTTAATCTTATGTCATGATATGTTTTTCATCTTGTCATGAAAATGAATCACACGAGATGGTTTGAACTGCGTGAGAAAAAGTTTTCGATGTGATTTTTACCTAATGATTTCAACAATTTCAATATTAATCAAAATATTTTTTTAATAATTTAGTTAAGATTCGGTATCTTTATGTTAGTTCTCCTTTTACCTCAAAATAATTTTGACTATATTCATTACTATAAATTTATTTTTATAAATATGAATATAAAGGTGTAATGTTAAGGGTGTCGAGTAGCGAGGTACTTAGCAATGAGAACTCTATCGCTTGAGCTAACCCTTCGGATTATTTATTATTTTAATAATTATTATTATTATAATTTATTTGATTTATCTAATTTATTTTAATTTATTAAATTATAAAAATATATAACAAATGAATTAATTTCTTTAGTACAATAAAATCTATTCCAAAACAAGTGTTTATATATGTAACATACTAAAACCAAAAGTAGAAAAATGACATCATGCAAATAAAACAAAACAAAATAAATTTACTTGACAATAAACATGTAGCTCCACCTCGCTACCATAATTTTGAAGCAAATTTCATTAAAGGAATTATTTAATCAAATTTTCAATGTGGAACTTATACATGATAAAAATTGGAGGGTGGTAGAGTATGTATGCCTTCGTTGTCCCATAAAGAAGGGGGTCTCATTTACCAATTTGGTGTCTAGCTTGGTTGTGACCTGAAAATTGGATAATAATAATAATAATACATAGATCTTGGCAAAGCGATATACTTTATACATATGAACATTAACCATTAACCAGATCATTCAATATGCTAGGATTCGTATAGAAGCTTTTCGAATTGTTTCCACCCACAGTTGCGAGTCATCGAGTGAGTACATTGGCGTCACTCCCACCGTGGATGATATAGTTCTTTATCTAATGGTGGTTTTTAAACCTTGTGAGGTTAGGGTAACTGAACCCTACCCCATCCGCCACTCAATCGCTCATTTGAAACTGCATCCCTCACGAGCCAAGCTCGGAAAACTCTAATGTTATAGGCTAGGTCTGAGAGTTTCAAGCATCAAAATCTCTTTTTCACGTATGTTAATAATGGTCATTGTTAAATCCTTTGATTGTGTTAAGTTTCGCAGCGTATAGATGAATTTCTTGGCTATGTATTATGTGCTACGGTTCGAGCAAAACCATGGTCACCTGAGCCATATTGCATGTCTTTTCATCTATGGTTTAGAATGTAAGAGAGAAGGTTTATACTTTCTAAGAGGATGTTTCCTTAATTTACTGCTAGAATCCCTCAGGTAAATGTTGCTTGCAGCAAGGTGAAAATAAATAAATAATCCATTAATCCATTGAAGGGTCGATGAGATTGTATTTTATTGGGATGATATATTCTTATGCCCCAACATTTGGAGTGAGAGATAGTTTGTTAATGGGGCTTCTATATTAGCTCTTGATGGGGACACAGTATTATCCCTTGCTCGATGGGGAGCTTATATTTCAGCTCGCATTCGTTGTGACATGAGAATGTACCCTTGAATAATTGATGGATTCAAGTGTAAATAAAAAATAAAAAGAAATGAGTGCCAAGACACCCCTGCGATTGAACCTACCTTGGCATTGATACTTGTAACCTACTGGATATAGTACTGGGATCAACACTGGGATCAAAACTTGGAGTACCGACCATTGTTTGCATTGAGTACTAGCCTAATTGAAGCATAGTTTCACCCCCTTACCTCATAGAGTATCATAACCATCTATATAGACTAATGAAGTAAATTGTGTTCGGTATGGAACCTAAATATCTTCTTTATCCAAAAGTATCACCTCATTGGACCCCACTTCGTAATGTGGCAATGCCTCCTGTAATATTTGCACTACAAGGGGGGTGTACGGGGGACGACAGCCCCCAAAGCTAAAAATAGATGTAAAATTTCCTTGTAAACTATTGTAATTTCATAGTCAATTTGGGTCATTCATTAGGCGGAGATCTGATCATAGAAGTTATGTTTAATTTAGGGTTTTCTTCCCTAGAATGCAACCCCTCACTATATATGAGAGAATTGTATTGCATCTATGTATATCTGTGTTCTGAGTGAGAAAGAGAGAGGAGATTGAGTGAGAGAGAAGAGGGAATTACAAAGGATGTGTTGTAGGTTGTATCTCTTCAGTTTGTTGGATAATATAAAAGGGAGGACTCGCTGTTTCTTCATGGACGTAGCCCAAATTGGGTGAGCCATGTATATCTGTGTCTATACAGCTTGAGTGGGTCTAATGGTTAAGAGCATGTGTTTCCTCTTAAGAGGTCACATGTTCAAAAGCAGACGGGGTTAGAGTATGTATGCCTTCGTAGACTCAGCAGTAAAATCTCTGCGCAGAGGTGGGTCCCTTGTCCCACAAAAAAAGGGGGTCTCATACACCAATTGGTGTTTGGCTTGGTTGTGACCTTAAAAATGGATATTATTATTATTATTATTATTTCTGCAATATATTTTATGTGTTCCATTACTTTGTAATATATCATTTTCTAATAAATTGAAGTTTATTGTCTCTTGGAATCTCAACAAATAAGTAAGGCATTCCATTGTATTGATTAAAAACAATAGTTATTTGCTCCCCATCCATTTCTGTAAGGGGTGGGCGTTCCTAAAATATCCTTATCTAATGTGAACGGATGAAAACTCCCACACCTATGGGATTCGGGGCCATAAAAGAATCACCCCCATGGTCTTTTCGATGCTTAAGTCATAAAGTCAAAGGAAAAATGAAAATATCAGCAGCGAGGGGCTAAAGAAGCAATTGAATCAATGCCACCAAATCAAACATAGAGAATTTTAATGAAATTCCATGTGAGTAATAAAGAAATGAATTTGAGTATCCTTGATGAGAGGGGTGCCTACAACAAAATCAAACTGAGTTTATTGGTAAAAGAAATGGTGACTTCAAATGTTTTGAGAATCTGTTCCAAGCTGACTACATTGCGCCTTCCCTAAATGGTGTTGTTTAAGATGCCATAAGCCCACTCAAAATAGTCTTTCTTTAGGTGCCTTAACATCATGAATTATATATAAGCTTATCTATTTTCTTTTCTTTTAATTTTATCTACCGACGTCCCTCCAAATTGGAAATCAATCTATCTATTGCAGATTGTTTGGTGACCGCCTTTTCTGAACACGTGGGTTGTTTTTACGTGGTTCTCACCTAAACCAAAGTTATCCAAAATGTCATAAGTTAATCCTTTCTTTTTTTGGCCTCACCAAAAACAATGGCTATTATCCGCTCGGTAAGTGAAAGTGTTATTCATATTGGTCTGTTTATCTGTAGGCACTGTGTATGTGTATTGTAAAGTGAAAGGATAATGGGTAATATGAACTGAATATGGAAACCTGAAAGTGCACATAATATGGACATCGTGCATACATCATATGGACATAAATCATGCATGGATATGGTTTTCTTTCTAGACTAAGGTTTTACTCCCATCAGAAGGGTTTGATTTTAAGAGCTATGGTAGGGATATATAAGGGTTTTCCCTCCAAGGTGGTAAGGGCTCTTTCTTCTCTTCATTCTGATTTCGATCCAAAGATTAAAGAAATTCCTTCTATTCTATTCTAGGAGTTCCTCCTAAAGCTTGTACAACCTAATGTAGGATTGTAGAGAGAATATAATTCAGGCAAGTATATGGTCTGAACAAGAGAATGTGTTCTAATCCTGTCTCCTATAGGTCCTGATCTTATGGGTCTCATTCTTTCCTGGGGTAAGTTTCTCCATGCCATCAATCCAATACTTCAAAATTATTCTCATGAAGCGATTATAAATCCCATGTTTATTCCACATTCCGATCCAACAATCTAGTGATGAACCAATTTCATCCATGGCTTCTACTTATAAGGAAGGCTCAACTTGTCCTGAACACTTTGTGATTCCAGTTCCTCGACTCCCTCGAGGTCTAAGAAGTTCGTGTAGGTAAAATAAAAAGATCATCCCCTGCCTCCCTACGTGGGGTAATCTTAGCTGATGTAGTGTCAAATTTTCAGTCTGAGGTTGTATAAATAGAAAGGTAAGGTGTCTAATCCCACCCGACCTGAAAAATGAAATATGTGGTGCAGTAGTGATGAAACTCTTCTTCCCTTCCTTCCATCGAATGTTAGTAGGGGTAGGGCAGGGGTGAAAGTAAGAGTAAGAGTAATAAAATAAAGGTACTTCTAATTTTGATCCTGATTAATATTCATGACTTAATGGTTGTCGGGCAGCACTCCATGTCGTGAAGTTCAAGTTTGGTGAAAGAAGAAGGTATCATTCCTATTTTGGTTGCATTGTACAGTAAGTCGTGTAAAAGTAAAAATATCTCTCTCATATTATATACTTAATAGAAAAAATGAAAAAAATCATATAAGGTATATGTTCTGAAGCCAGATCAACTTTCTTGTTCAATGATTTATTTCATGCTCCTCAAGCACGAGGGGAAACAATTTTGATTCTAGTGAATTCTAAAAAGAATCTGATAGGGGGTGTTTCTTATACTAGAACATGTGGTTATCATGGGTCTAGGTTCCCATATTGGTTGTTCAAAAAGGAAATTCTATTAGCGCAAGTGTATGACTGAGAGCATTTCTTTCAATTCCCACATCATCTAATCCAATTTTGCACTTCTCTTGGTCTTCCAGATTCCCTCCCTAATTAGCATGTTACTAGGGGTGACTGTAAATAGAAAGTGCATTTGGAAGGTGGTATAAGGTGGTAAGGTATCATGATTTCCAATTCCCATGATCCAATCCATCCTTGATAAGCTCTCTCCTCTCCTCCCCATTGGCATAAAGTCCAATAAGAGCCTGTACTGATCTTACTTGGTCTTTTCATTATGTTGTAAGGCATGTAGCTAGTTTTGTCCATAGAAAGTCATTCCTTTCCTTTAAGGCAAATTTATAGTCTTTCCAAGGTAAGATATAATGGAGTGATTCAAATTCCCATGGCCATTAAACGATCAAATGAGTAAACAATTCAAGGTTTTCCTCCTTTTCTATTATATTCTAGAAGTGCCTCCAACGATCTAATTCTATAGGGCCTACTGGGAATACCTCACCAAATGGAGCCTCTCCATCCAAGGTAAGTTTTGTAAAGACTCTCCCCCGAGTGTTATTTGTGTTATACTGAAGGATTGGTACTCCATCCCATCATCGTAGTTTTTTTATAGTACTAGAAGGGTCTAATAATAGTCCCTCCAAAGTAAGATGAGTGTGAAAAGATACTCTATGTGGGTCTGGGCATCAAAAATATATGTCCTAGCTATGAAAAGGTTGTCCCATCTATCAAAATTAGGTTCCCCAAAGATTCCTCACTTTAGTAGGTGGTTGTTGTCACTAAATGTCCTTAAGTTTCAATTTGTAAATGAATCACTCACTTGTCCTTTCTTAGTTGGTTGGTTTGTGAGTTAGTCCTTCTAACGAGAAGTGTTGTCATATTATATATGTAATAATGGTAACGAAAAAAGACTATAAAAAGGTCTATTTCTCGCCTGATCAGCCTATTCTATGGTGACATTATAGATTCAATGCTCATAAGGCACCTACGCAATGGGGTTGGGGCTTTTGGGTTCTAGTGAATTATAAAAAGCATCTCAAATGGGGTGTTTCTTTTTATTAGCATTCTATTGGCTTGTGTCAATGCCAATAGCAGAGCTTGTGATCAACCAACCATCGAGCCAGCTCAATGCCATTCAACCACAATCCCATCCATTCAAAGATGTCTCTTTCACGTGTTTAGAATCAATCTCGTATAGTGAAACAATCTTAGTGAAATTAAAACCCTCTTGGGCTAATAAACCATCATGTCATGCAACTAAAATTTTTTCCCAACTAATTTAGCACCATATATCTATCCATCCAATACTTCTAAAAGGCCTATAGAAGTGGCCTCTAATTGATTCATTCCAGTGGTACAGGTATAACAGGTCTAGGTAGCACATTAGTGAAATAGTTTGTGGGAAACAAAGGTTTTTTCTTCTTCATAGTAGTTACTCTCTCGCCTCCCTCATATTCCTGGTAGAATAAATGAGTTGGGGTAGGAAAAATTTCATCTCTCCCATATGGTGAAGGCAGTAAGTAAATTATGGTAGAACAAGTAACTATGAGGTGGGTTCAAGCATGAAACGTTAGGTCTTTTTCTCTCCCTTATGGTCTTTAGGCCTTACGGAACCTAGGATCAGCCTCTAAATCTACCATTTATTTCTATCTATCGCTTTCTTCTCTACTTCCGAGCTCCTCAATAGTGGTTCAAAAGAAGGCTCTCTCGAAGGTAGAAAATGGAAGGTTGCACCTACTAGAACAAGATTCTCTAGAACAACTGGAGATGTGATGTGGAACACTTTGATAGATTCTGTTAGCCATCCTTGTGACACTGCCGTGATTGGAAAATTCCAAAGCTTACCTGGAATCAGTTGTACCCGAAATTATCACTCGTTCCTAAAAAAATGAGTCTCCTTTAAGCTCTTTTCATCTGACTTGTAAAATATGAAAAGGTCGCCGAGCGATGGGCCTCTCCAACTCGTTAAAGCTACCAGAAGTGATATCCCTCCTCTAGATTTTAATATTTTTGGACTTGAGGGATTATTACAAAAAAAGATCGAGCGCTTGTCTTGTTTGGCTCGTTAAAACAATCGAAAATTCATCCCTCTCGTATTATTTTATACTTTTTCGGACTTAAGGGATTCTATGAGAAAAAGGGATTATTAGAGCTTCCTATCCATCCCTTTTCAGACTCTCTAAAATTGAAAAAGAATTGAGTTATCATTTTCATTAAACTCATTAAAACAAATAGCGACAAACTTGTCCAAATGGACGAGAACAAGTTTCAGTGTCGCTAGGCTCATTAAAACATAGCAACGGGTTCACCCGAAGGGCGAATTGTAGAACAAGCATATGTTAGCCTCCTCAAGCTTGATAAAAATAAAGAGGTACTGGTCAGCAATGACTAGGGAAAATTGAGAAGAAAACTTGAAGAAACTTTATTGGTAGCAAGTCGCTCTTGAACATGACACTTTCACTCCACGTCTGAGTCAGGTTGGGTTTTTTCCGTTCATTAGTCATATCACCATTGGTCCATCATACCATCCATCTTTGGGGTTAATGGTACCAATCCATTTCAGTGTCACCGGTATGTTCAAGAGATGTCACTCAGAGAATTCACCTCTGTCTCATCCACTGTAATACATTCACGCTCCATTCTTTCATGACCACCACCCTGAACCCTGTATCATCAAATCGTTTTCACCTACAAAATCATTTGCTCCGTTCCATGTCGTAGATGTGGGATTAATTAAGGCCCTCCTACGATGGGTCACTTCTTGTCGACATCAGCTCATTATCCAAGAAATCAACCTAGGAACTACCCTTTCAGTACTTTGAACCTTGCATGCCTCAATGGCAAGTTTCTCACTTCCGGTGACACGTTTACATCAGTGGCCTTCGACCGAAAGATTTTATGTGGTGTTCGACACCAAGTCCCATTTTCACACCACGTGAATTGTACTATCGTACCTTGAGGGTCATCATCATTATCGGTGATTCCTCTCATTCCTGTTAACAACTTACATTATTGGCTGGTAATTAGGCGATGTCTTTCCATGTTCAACTCGAGAACATCTTTCACATAGATTGACTTGTACTCTGAGTGAAGATTGAACGAGTTTGAAGACCCTGGATCTAGTTTCATCCATCTAGGCTACGATATGTTCAGGAATATAAAGACATCAAATGTACATCATTGGAGAACAAATGATCATCTGAATCAAAGGATGATGACTCCGTCCGAATCATCGGTTTGCTACACAGACGATTGTCTGTCCTATGTACATGGAAATGAATTTATAAAGATGAGCATGGGAATGCCCGCCTTAGCTAGATCATGAAAAATATTATGAAGATAATGCTTTTTATTGTATCTTATTACAGGTCGCCTTAAAGCTCAAAAAAACTTTGGATCCTCATGATAAAGTATTTCACCCAACATCATAAGATTAGCAACCTCATGCTTTAGGGGGCAACTGTTATAGACATTTATGGGCACTACAACCCCAATCACACATATCCATAAAACAAGGGCTTCTAAGTCCCTAAAAGTGTTTCTTCACACCCTAAAGGAATAAGGTCAGCTCATTACATCATCTCCCAGAAGTTCTCCATAGAAAACTGCTCAGAACTGGTCAAAACTGGACTATATAGACTACCTAGTGCAGAGGGTGCAATGCATCTCACCTACTCAGATTAAAAACTGTGATGCATATTGGAAAGCCCTTCTGTAGGGTGTAATTGGCGAGAGTAGACAAATGGCAGAGATAGTTTGCAAGGTGGA
This sequence comes from Pinus taeda, assembly GCA_000404065.3. Taxonomy (NCBI): domain Eukaryota; kingdom Viridiplantae; phylum Streptophyta; class Pinopsida; order Pinales; family Pinaceae; genus Pinus; species Pinus taeda. The sequence continues at coordinate 62,151 of APFE031189966.1, read as the reverse complement.
TGATCATGGAATCTTCCAGAAACTTCTCCTGTGACACTTGCCTCTCTAAATTTGCCTAGGGATGAGTAAGAGATCATCAATCTCCAAGTGGAATCAAGAACTTTCAGAAAGAGGACACTAATCAAAATCCCAGAAGCTGACTCACCCCCCTACAATCATCTATAGATGGATCCCTCATCACAGAGATCCAGAGGCTCGAATCTTGTATCTTGTAAGGAAGTGTTGTTGGTTTCTTTGTGCAATATCATAGTGTTGGGTGATCTAATCTTTTCATGAGGTGAAGAAGGGTTTTCATGCTGAGAGGATGACATTGGGTCAGAATAATGGGTTGTAACCCTCTTTGCTATTCTTGATATTAATAAAAGTATTCAAGTTTTCCTCCACATTCTTGTATGTTTGATGATATATTCATTTGTGTAGTCAATATATATCTGGTCCTATATTTTTTATGATTTTAGATTTTTGTTGTTCGATAGTATTATGTTTCTTTGATTCCATAGGTATTCTCTGAAGCTGGGTGAATGAAGAAGGAGTGGCAAAGATTTGTGAGAAGGGAGAGGAACCAAGCGCAAGACTGAGGTTGGTGTCCTTTATTCCCCTCTTATCTACTTCTCATAAAGGAAAGCGAAAGTAGTTTTGGTTTGTTTGTTTCTAAGATAGCTACCCACCTTAGTGGGACTAGCAGCTCCGAGTGGACACTAGATTTCCTGACAACACCTACTTCGACATGTTGAAGTGATTGAGAACTTGCGTTGATCAATGGAATGCTTCCAACATCTTGTTAACTATTAGGAAAGAAAGCTAATTGGTCAACGATTGTAATTCCACCTTGAAAAGGAAATGCAATATTTCTAAAATATGTAGACACAACAACATCCATGGCATAAATCTAGGTCCTTCCCAATGAGATACTGTAGTCAAGGTTTCCATCAATGACCTCGACTTCAATCTCTACGGCCTTGCACCCCAATTCGACTTGAAAGTTACTTAAAATCCCATATGGCGTGTATGTTCTTCCATCGAATGCCTTTAATGTCATTGATGATCGAGACAAGGGTGGTGAACCTAGAGTTTTCCACGAACTCATTCACATAATACAAGTGGATGCCCCCTCATCAATGATCGTTCGATGAACAATTTTATTGAGTACTTTTATGTGTGTAAGGAAAGCGAGTTGAGCCAGTAACTGAGGTGCATATCCTTTATGGTCAAAGGACACAAGATTGGAATCCACTGGATCAATCCCACCTATTGCTTATAACAGAGCCTGCTTTTGGGAGGGGCAGTTCTGCAGTACTTCTAGCGTCGACATAGCAGATGGAAATTGAGCGAGATCCTCCACTATGTTATAATTATGTGCAGCTCGAGCACAAGGACTAAATTTCGACTTATGTATGACTCCCTTTGGTGGATTTATAGTTAATTTAGGAATAACAGGCGTAACAACTTCTAGCGAAGTCGTCGTCGAACTACTAGGTTGATTTGTAGCCTTGTTGTTTGACGATGGTGGATTCCCATAATCTTTGTTCCTTGTCAATATCAAAGCATCATTCAACTATTTTGAGACGGATAACATAAGCACTTGGGATGTGGAAGCATGATCGATAGTAACCAGATTAGTTTCTGAGTTTGGAAATGGATCAGTCAACACCGCAGAGGTATTTGAAGTCTTTAGCAATTTTGTAACCTCAGCTCGATGTGGACAATCTCTCATCCAATGGTCCTCGTTACAAACATAACATGGATCACGATGTTTCTTTCACCCAAGAGGGTTCTCAAAAGATTTTTCAGGAGTTGAACTCTCTTGTTTCTTCTTTTTATCTTTTGATTTCTTCTTGCCCCCTGGTTTCTTAGGATTCTTTGCCTTGTTAGATGACATGGCATTAATCTTTGAGGCAAGAGGTTTGTCATTTGCTTTTTTACTAGAAACTGCAAGAGCTTTACCAAACGGTGCCTTTGCAGTTTGCATGCTTGAGGTAGCGATCACACCATCACCGACATGAGAGTCCTTGTTTGATTTAGCAGGGGGAGGAATGGAAAATGTTGGTCTGCGAGCACCAAGAATTTTGTCATAGAGTGTGCTAGACTAAGTATAGATCAAGTCTATATATTGGGCACAAGCAATGACTTTCTCTTAAGTGAAAACTCCTCCTTTCGCCATGTCTTCAGTAATTGAAGGCAATAAGGACGTAATAAACCACTCAGCCAAAAGCTGATCAGGAACATATTCCTCTACCATTCGACGACGGCGTTGCCACTCATGAATATGATGAGATATGTGAGTAGACATGGTCTGTTTAAAGTTGCTAAGGATTTTTGTTCATGTTTCGTACCTTATGGGTAACTGAAAGTGGGTTAGAATGGTAGTGGCAAGGCACTAAAGTTATCAAACGAAGCTCTAGGAAATTCAATATACCATTTCGCTTTCGGACCAGTGAGCATTCTCTGAAAAAGGTGAAGTCTAATCGAATCATCATTTAAGGTGTTAGATGAGCACCACAAATGAAAAGTCATTACATGATTTGATGGATATTCAACTGGATTTCCATTGAATTTAGGAATATCGGAGGGGAGTTTATGAGGAGTCGATGGCCACCATGGGGCATATGCAATTGGATCATTCATCAGCCGGTTGAAATCTAGTAATTCTAGAGTTGCTACAAAAGGCAATTTTTGATTCAGGTTAGGTGAAGCATACCTAGGATAAGATGGAATCACCTAAGCAGTAGGTCTTTGCATACCAGCATAATGTATCTAATGTTGGTAACTTTGATAATGTTGTTGGACATAACAAGTATAGTGTGATTGTTCGTAACTATTTTGAAAGGGTAGTTGTCCATTACCCATGAAGCCGTGTCGTTCAGTTCCTCGGTAGGTTTGGTGGAATTGCGATTGTTGGTATTGTGCTAGCCATGGTTGTTGGACCATTTGTTGTTGTCCAATACTAGAAGATTGACCAAGATGTGGAGTGATAATACCCATTTGAGCCTGAGTCATTCCAGGTAAGGAAGCGCTAACCTCAGGTTGTGATTGAGCTATAGATAGAAGAGGCTGCTGTATTGCAACCTGTGAGACTTGAGGTTGACACACAACTGGCATTGCCTGTACTTGCGATGCAGTCATAATAGCAAGTGTAGTGGGAATATTCGACACAGGTTGGGTCTATTGCATTCAATATCAAAAATTGTCTGGAAATCACAGATCAATTAACTCTATTAATAACTAAGCCTAGTCAGGTTCATGATAAAATTTCCATTTTTTATTTATTATAAAATGAATCCATTATATGAAACTCAACAAGAATGGATCGTTGAGTTCGGATTGGATCTTCAATCACAGAGAAAAATGGAAGAATCAATCTTTATGGGTCCTACTCAATATTATTGATAAAGTAGATGATTATTTAGATCAAAATAATTAACAAACAATTTGAGCCAAATCGATTCCAAAAATTGCTTGGAGATAGGAACTCCTTTAACAATTATAGAACTGAAGCTTTGGGTCGGTATGAATCAATTAAGTATAGCATTTGACAACAGGGATTCAGAAAATTTATTAAATAGATTCTATTTTATAAATAGGCTCAGTCGCAATTTAAAGGATCAAATTATATTTTTTTTTATAAAAAATGAAAATTTGAATAATCTCCACTTTCATATCGTGCTCTATTGGATAACTTCATGTCATGCATGTAATCATAGGGCTACTTTGGGTAGCGTTCATGGGTAATAATCACACTAGAGATCATGGTCCCATTTTGTAAGGGTAAGACTAAGATTATGGTCCCATTGGTTTAGGGAACAAAGATAGGTTGCATGGTGTTGCTCCACTATAGGAACAAACCCTGCTGCTAGTGATGAACAACCATAGTCTACGTGTGCTGCTAATGAAAAACCATAATCTAGCAGACGAGAAAACCATTCTCATGAATTTGCGGTGTAGTTAACATTAGAATCCTAATAGTGTAGTTCCACTTGATAAGAAATACCTAGCTTGGTTTCTCTCGTCTTTTTCTAATGGTGTTTATGAGCCTTTATGGTACCTCCGAGCTAATCTCCAACTGATAGGTACTTTCTTAAGGAATAGGGTATGTAATTGTCTTCCAATCGGGTAGGGATGTTATGATTCAAATGGTAACTAATCCCGCGAAATGAGAAAGAAATGCATTCCTTGTTATTATCTGATGCACTACCACCACTTCTGAATGACGTCAAGATCGAGTTATCTATTCCTAATCATCGTCATTAAATCATCGTCTACAAAAATCAACAAGAAACAATAGATCCTACTTGACCTCCACTTCGAGATGAGATCGAGTTACATATAAAAAAGAGTAGTTATGCTTATAGACATTTCCATTGATCTTGTTATTACCTACTTATCTACTGTTAGTATTTTCTTGGATATTTCATAATCTTGTCTTCTTAGTAGTTAATAAATATCCTATCCAGCTATAAAAGAATCTATGTCTTGGTAGAACCAATTGAGGAAAAAGCTATATAGGTAAGTATTCCACTCAAAAAAGGAACAAGAACAAGTGGAGCTTGGTAAGTTGAATGATCATCGCCAATTATCAGTTCAGTGAGCCCCATGTTTCATATGGAGACCATTTCATGATGATAGGACAAAACAAATATTGAACCCACGGCGAGTTCTCTCTGTCTCCATTCGATTTCAACTGCTTCCAGGCCACACCCACGTGCCTTTATTTTTAGTCTATTGTTGTTATATACTCCCATCCTTTTAGACTTATTATAAGGTGGTTGCGCAACTAGTTACTTTGTTGGACCACAGCTGCTACCCCACATGGATTACTTTTGTGGACGAACGGTTGTTTATGGGGGCCTCTCTTGGCGGATTGGACAAGGACGTGATATTTGCTACCCATATGTGTGTGGGGGATAGGGCCCATCATTCATATAATGGAATCGATGCTCCTACTTCTGTCTTTTCTGCCACTGCATGCATAAACTTATTATTACCTAGAGACACTAGATCATTTGCTGGTGAATCAACTCCTCGAGCTATAGATAGTTTGAGTTCTGGTGCTTTCACAACAGAATATAATAAAGCAACTGCCCCTGTTACTGGTTGTTCTCTAGATGGGAATAGGCATAACCACGAGGTAACTGTTGGAATGATAATTTAAACTACCGTGGAGCGACAACGACTGGAGCATTCTATTTCCAGAAAACCTCCATTTGAGTTCCCTGCAATGCGATCAAGTCGCAGATCGCATATTGCACATTTCCTTGTTAACCTTCGCTGCATCCCTTCTATTGTCTGCGATTGCGATTTCGCGCTGCGATCTGATCACATATCGTAAATCGCATGATTCAAACGGATATGGAAACGGTGGCACATCTTTTCTTTTCCTCCGATGCGATGGTGCGATGTTGTGATGAGGCGACGCATTAAAGTCCAATAGGATATTTTCAGCCATGTAATTAATGATATTTACGACGGTTGGTAAATGTAGGTGAAATTTTTAATTTTATTGTTTTCTATTTTACGGAAGTATGGGCACAAGCAAACAGTAAGTTTTTTTTTTTATTTTTCTGCAACACATAGCAGTGCTGAAACTGTAATTCTCTGAGATAGTGAAATTAGTTTCCGGAGTTGAAGTGTTCCTGTTGTAATCCCTCTGAGTAGAGGAAGACTATTTTGTAAAAGTTTTTTTCTTCATTATGATTAAGATCCTGTATTAAAAAACAGAGCGTTGTTCTTTGTGCAATTTCTTTTGTGTTTGAAATTAACAGAAATTTCCAATATGGTATCAGAGCTAGTCTAGGAACTCAGTGAGTCAAAAACGGAGTTTGTTTTTCACTGTAGGAGCTGTAAGAAGCTTATTGAGCAAATTTTCTCTAGCAGAGAAATTTTTTTTGCTTGTTTTAATTATACAGTCAGTGTCTCTTATTTAATTATATAGGTTAAGATGACATATGTTGGAACTGGTTTGAAAAATTCCCAACTGCCATAGTTTAATGGGAAAAATTATAGTTATTGGTCCATAACAATGAAAGCTTTGTTTGCTTCTCAAAGAATATGGGAGCTGGTTGAAACTGGCTATGCTGAACCTACAGATGCAACAACATTGGCTGCTTTGACAGTAGCAGAAAGAGACCAGTTGAAGAGCGACAGGAAGAAAGATGCCAAAGATCTCTTTTTTCTCTTCCAATCAATACATGAAAGTGTTTTTCCACGGATTGCAGCAGCAACAAAATCCCAAGAGGCATGGGATATTCTCAAAACTGCCTATCAAGGGATGGAGAAGGTGAAGACTGCAAAGTTGCAGATGTTGAGTAGAGACTTTGAAACACTCAACATGAAGGAATCTGATACAATAGATTCATTTTTCACTCAGGTTATTGGCTTGATAACCCAGATAAGATCTCATGGTGAGATTCTTGAAGAAAGAAGGATAGTAGAGAAGATTTTGAGAAGTTTACCATCAAGGTTTGAATCTATTGTGGTAGCAATAGAAGAAACAAAGGATCTCTCACAGTTCACAGTAGATGAATTGAGTGCTTCTCTTATGTCTCATTAACATAGACTGAGTAGAGGAACATATTCCTCTTTTGAGCAAGCATTCAAGACTCAGATATCTTTTGGCCAAGGAAAAGGTCGAGGCAGAGAAAATAACAGAGGTCATGGAAGAAGCCAAAACAAAGGCTAAAATAATCTTGCAAGCACATGCGGAAGGAGCCGCAATCAGAACCAAGATGAAGGTTCAAGCAAACAGCAAGCTCATGGACAAAGGTATGACAAATCCCAAGTCCAATGTCATTATTGTAAGAAATATGGGCACTACGCCAATGAATGTAGGAAAAAACAAAATGACATGAATAGTAGGGAGAATGCTAATTTTGCAAATGAAGAAGATAAGAATCCAAAGATTGTGTTGTTAACATGTAACATTACACAAGTCAAACAAGAAGATTTTTGGTTCTTAGACTCAGGTTGTAGTAATCACATGACTGGAAATATTGAAATGTTTGCCAATGTGGATGAAAATGTGAAATCTGAGGTAACAATAGGAACTGATAGTAAGATATTTGTCAAGGGTAAGGGCAGAGTCAGTATCCGAGCAAGAAATGGGGAACAGATGATTGTCCCAGAGGTATACTATGTACTTGGTTTGAAATGTAATCTTTTGAGCATTGGACAACTCATTAACAAAGGCTACAATGTGTTCTTCAAAGATGATATGTGTACAATCGGAGACATACCTCCAAGTAAGAAGATCATTGCACAGGTGCATATGACCAACAATAGAATGTTTCCTCTCAAACTCAGGGCAGATTTGAAGGAAGGAAGAACTATTGCAGCTGTAACACAACAAGTCTTTCAGGAACAAGTGAAAGATGAGAATTGGTTATGTCACTTGAGATTTGGACATCTCAATTTCGGAGGCTTGAATCTGTTGCACAGAAAGGGAATGGTAAAGGGATTTCCATTGATCGAGAAACGGGACAGCCTTTGTGAAGGCTGCATATTGGGCAAGCAACACAAAGAAAGTTTTCCAGCAGGAAAGAGTATGAGGGCAAAAGCACCCTTGGAAATTGTTCACTATGATGTGTGTGGACCGATGCAAATACCATCATTTTCCGGAAATAAATATGTTTTAACTTTCATTGATGATTACACCAGAAAGACATGGGTGTATATGCTAAAACAGAAGAGTGAAGTGTTTGAGAAATTCCGCCACTTCAAAACTCTTGTTGAGAAGCAGTGTGGGCATTATATCAAAGTGCTCAGAACAGATAGAGGAGGAGAGTACATCTCCAAAGAATTTCTGCGTTTTTGCAGAGAGAATGGCATACAAAATCAGTTCACCACGAGGTATACACCTCAGCAAAACGGTGTTGCTGAAAGGAAGAATAGGACCATTCTTGACATGGTCAGAAGTATGCTAAAGGAAAAACACTTGCCGCATGAGTATTGGGCAGAAGTTGTCACTTGCGCAGTTTACATCTTGAATAGATGCCCAACTAAAGATGTCATGAACAAAATACCAGAAGAAGCATGGAGTGGTCAAAAGCAAATTGTCACTCACATGAGAGGATTCGGTTGTGTAGCATATCCACATGTACCTGATCAGCTAAGGAAGAAGCTTGACAGTAAGGGGGAGAAGTGTGTCTTTATTGGCTATTGTGATGAGTCAAAAGCATACAAACTCTATAATCCATCCACCAAGAAATTCATAGTAAGCAGAGAAGTGCAGTTCATTGAAGATGAAGCTTGGGATAAAATCTTAGCAAAGACAGTGAATGTGAAGAAAATTGTGTCTCACGAAGAAGAAGAGGAAGGGACAACAGCAAATAATCCTTCCTTGGTGGCTCCTCCTCCACCACAGGAAGTACAACAAACTACACCACAAGCCGGAATTCGAACAACCTTGAGAAATCAAAGGAGTGCTTCTCCAAGCACACAACAGGGATCTGAAATACCCTCAAGATCGGATGGAACTCCAAGCACACCAAGAAGACCAAGATTCAGAAATTTGAATGAGATTTATGAACAAGGAGAGATAAGTAACAATGTCGGTCTCAATTTATTATTCGCTTTGTATTGTCATGTTGATGGCCCAATTCATTTTGAATATATTGTAAATGAAATAAATGGATTGAAGCAATGAATGAAGAAATTGGTGCAATTGAGAAGAGTAAAACATGGGAGTTAGTGGATCTCCCTGAAGGCAAAGATGCCATTGGAGTTAAGTGGGTCTATAAGACCAAAAGAAAGGCTGAAGGCAAGATTGACAGGCACAAAGCAAGACTTGTTGTGAAAGGCTACAAGCAACAACCAGGCAAAGACTATGATGAAACCTTTGCACCAGTAGCAATGATGGAAACAGTTAGTACAGTGTTGTCTATTGTAGCCCAACACAAATGGAAGATTTATCAGATGGATGTTAAATCTGCATTCATGAATGGAGTGTTAAAAGAAGAGGTTTATGTTGAACAACCTCCAGGATATGAAGTTGAAGGCCAAGAGCATAAAGTGTGCAAACTAAAGAAGGCTCTTTATGGGCTGAAGCAAGCTCCAAGAGCATGGTACAGCAGAATAGATGTTTATCTCATTGAGAATGGGTTTGATAAGTGTGATGTTGAATCCACACTCTACATAAAGGAGAATGACGGTAAGATTCTTATTGTTGTTTTATATGTAGATGATTTGATTTTTACTAGCAATGATGCTTCTCTTATTGTTGATTTTAAAGCACTCATGAAAAGTGAATTTGAAATGACTCACTTGGGCTTCTTAAGGTGTTTTCTTGGAATTGAAGTAAACCAAAGTGAAAGATGTGTTTTCATTTCTCAAGTTAAATATGTAGAAGCAGTGTTGAAGAGATTTAACATGCAGAACAACAAGGCAGCTGTGACTCCCATAGTAATGGGGTTGAAATTGACCAAAGAAGACAGCAGCAAGGATTTTGATCCAAAATTGTACAAGAACATAGTTGGTAGCCTTATGTACTTGACAACAACTAGGCAAGACATTATGCACGCTGTGAGTTTAATCTCCAGATTTATGGAAAGACCGAAAGAGACTCATTGGTATTTTATACTCCTCTTCTGAATGTTTCATGTTGACAGGTTACACTGACAGTGATTGGGATGGAAGTGTTGATGATAGGAAAAGCACATCAGGATATGTGTTTCATATGGGATCGGGAGCCATCTCATGGGCTTCCAAGAAGCAACGAGTTGTGTCTTTGTCAAGAGCAGAGGCAGAGTATGTGGCAGCAACAGCAGTAGCATGCCAAGCAGTGTTGCTCAGAAGAGTTCTCAGAGATTTATGTCATGAACAAGAAAAGGGAAAAACCATTCACTGTGACAATAGCTCGGCAATAGCATTGTCTAAAAACTCTGTTTTTCATAAAAGGACAAAGCACATAGACACCAAATTTCTCTTCATACGTGAATTGGCTAACAATGGTGAGATTGTTTTACAGCACTACAAAACAGAGGATGAGTTAGCTGACATCTTGAAAAAACCATTGGGAAATAAAAGTTTTGATCATTTCAGGAAATGCCTCGGTATGCAGAAAAACCGAGCAGTTGAAATTAAAGGGGAGTGTTGGAATGATAATTTAAACTGCCGTGGAGCGAGAGCGACTGCAGCATTCTGTTTCCAGAAAACCTCCATTTAAGTTCCCTGCGATGCGATCAAGTCACAGATCGCATATTGCACATTTCCTTCTTAACCTTCGCTACGTCCCTTCTATTGTGTGCGATTGCGATTTCGCGATGCGATCTGATCGCATATCGCAAATCACATGATTCAAACGATTATGGCAGTGGCGGCACATCTTTTCTTTTCCTCCGATGCGACGGTGCGATGTTGTGATGAGGCCACGCATTGAATTCCAATAGGATATTTTCAGACTCGTAATTAATGATATTTATGGCGGTTGGTAAATGTAGGTGAAATTTTTAATTTTATTGTTTTCTATTTTGCGGCAGTATGGGCACAAGAAAATCTTAAGTATTTGTATCCTCCACCAGTATACTATTATCATTGATGAGATTACCTCTCCCGGTGGTCGAGCCACGCTTATGCATCCTCTCCTCCATTGTGTTTTTACTGATGATTACAGGTGTGTGGCCTAAGTGCCTTTTTGTCAAGTAGTTCCTATAGCTTTCTTATATCTAATATAACTTGATTTTTGGCCATCTGGGGTTTAGGAGTGTTCATTAGCGCTAATGGACTTGACACCTATAACATCTGCTCTTTCCCCTCCCATTCTGTACCTTATATGTGCCCAGGTTGAATGTGCACCCTAGATTCACTTTGCATGTGGCTCAATGGAAATGACTACTACTTCCGTATGAATAGGGTGAACTGTCTTTAAAGTGTACTCTTTCTCCCGAGTTTACTACCTGATCTAGATATGGGGTTGTTACGGAGTTCAGAAATGCTGCCTCCTGATCTGGGTCTGGAATGGTTCCAATTGGATTAGAAACTCACTAATAACACTTCTTCCTTTGCTGATGCTATTTTTTAACCAACTACTCGCTCCGATACTTCTCGTGCATTACCTTATTGAACCTATGCCTTACCACCTAGTTATACTTATGTTCTTGCAGTTGTGAACAATTATAATCCTATTATGTTAGCTTTCGGATGGACCATCTCAGACAAGGATTTAGCAAGGAATAGGAATGGGGATGCTAGTACTAGAGTAACAAGGGATAGAAAATGGCGATCATGGCGATACATTGTTACTGGTCAACTAGGGGTTATCTCTGGGCTTGGTTCTTTATCCGCTTCTATGTATTGATCTGGAAATTGAACTACTTAAACTGCACCCGACGCATCTCCATCTCTTTCTACTATGGATGCTACTTTATTGGTTAGTGTTGCTACTAGGTCATGATCTTAACTTGCTTCTGGTGTTACCCTAGCTGCTAGATTATATGTTGTTGGTCCTGGTTCATTTTCTTAATCTACTGAATAAACATAGGATTCTACTACTGCTCTTGTCGTTTCTCTTGGCGTTTCAATGCATGGGATTGGTTCTCGACCTAGAGGATCTGCATATGGTGATTAGGATGCTTACTATGCTACTAATTTACCTACTGGATATGCTAGTAGCGGTACTGGTGGATCGAATCTTGTTAGAACTGTTGTTTCTTACTCTACTGGTGCAACTAGATATGGTTCGGATGTGGAACTAACTGGATCTCGTTCTCTAACATGAAAGGTGGACTCTCGCTACACGAAAGGTGGACTCTGGATTCTGCGTCTGTAGCCTTTGTGTTTTCTCTTGGTAAAGAGACCTATGATCTTAGCTCTATTACTATTACTGGTGCTGAACCGACATGATCTATTTTTTTGGTGCTATATCTACTACTATTGCTACTGGTGGTTCTTTTACTCTATATCAATCATGAAAAGCTCCTTCAGCTCATTCACCTCTATACCTAAAATCATCATACTCATCTTGATCACTATCTCTATCGCTACATTAGTGTTGAAAATATAATTTCAACTGTCGCTCGGTCAAACAATGTTTAATCCAGCAAAACCACCTTGATGTTTCTCGGACCGCTTTTGCGTGAAGGCAGTTTTCGTACACAAGAGACCCGAGAAAATTTAGAGTTGACACATGGATCTCCCCATACGTAAGCATTTCTGACATCTCAGGTACTATCGTTCAGTCAAGTAAGGCCTCCCGATATTCTCCTACGCCGTCCGATCTACTCCATCGATCTCCACCGTCGATTGTTCCAAGATGCATACGAGCCCGCAGTTAATGTTGCGTGTAGTAAAATACAAGCTTGGTTGACTGCAGACTTTTTCCATGAAGGCATTTAATAAGTTGTCATAGGTGTTGGTAAACATTTAAGTTTTTTATTTTACGGCACGTAAAATGTAATTGTGCGTTTTTTGTTTTGTTTTCATATATGTTTTTTCTTTAGTTTTCATATAAAAAAAGTGTGTGTTGACTATTTGTAATATGAGAGCTCCGAGGAGCGAAAGAGAACTGAGAGAGAAATTGCACAGCAGTGCATAAAGGAAATGGTGGAGCGCATGTATTTTCCAGGAGTTGAACTTTGTTGATTTTTGCAAGAGAATATCGCATAGCAGTGCGTAGAAGAAGTATGAGAGTTTTTGTATATCTTTGTATTTTTATTTTGTGATATGCACAGCAGTGGGAAACAAGAAGTGGTAAATGTAAAAGCTCTTTTACAGCAGTAAATCCATGTAAATTTATTTTACAACAGTGAATGAAGATTTTACACAGCAGTGTAAAAATCATTTTGTAAAAGAGAGAGAGATTTACTGAATATTTTTTTTGGTGAATCCCTCTGAGTGAAAGAGGATGAATATGTATCAGTGACTTATGTTTTAATGAATAGAAATCCTTTTCTGGGTATGTAATACACTGTTCCCAGTAAAAAAAAATTAAAAGCTTCCCTGTGCAAAAATATCCTGGAGTAAAGGAAAGAGAGCATTGCCTTTGTGTGCTTGAATTGTTTGTTTTTGGGATTTTACCAGAAAAATCCCCAACAGTGGTATCAGAGAAGGTTCAGGCTCTTTGAAGGTGTCAAAGAAGCTGAAGGAAGGAGTTTCTTGCTGCAGCAACTTCTCCAGCACAGTGAAGACTCAGTCAAGAAAAGTTTCAGGTATTTCTCAAAGTTTTTTTTCTGTGTTGCTGTTGAAGACAGTGAGTTATTTTAGATACACAGTCAAGTGTTTTGAAAAGTGCAAAAATGGCAAGGTCAAAGAAGAAAGTCTCCAATCCTCCTAAAAATGTGTCTCCCTCTACTATTAAAATAGAAGACAATCCATTTGTAAACATTCTATTTGAGGCTCCAAGGTTCAATGGAAACTTTGATATATGGGAAATAAAAATGAGGACTTTCTTACAGTCTGAAGGGATTGAAATCTGGGAATCAGTGATTGATGATAGTAAGATGGATCGAGAATCCAAGGAGTACAATGCAAAAGCAGCAAAGACAATCTTAGGTGGGTTGCCTCATTCTGTAAAAGAAGAATTTAGGAAAATATTCATGAGCAAAGTATATATGGGACAAACTTCATGACCTTCACTCAAAGGGAGCACTCACCATGACCATCAGTCAAGAAGGAAATTATGAACCCATCATAGAAGTTGAATATGAGAAGGTCAACCTCATCAAGCTTCAAGTACAAGAAAGGGATGAAGAGCTCGCCAAGCTTAAGAAGGAACTTGATGAAAGCAAAAGGAAGCATCATGAATAAGTCATATCCATGACAAATCAGTTAAATAAAGCAAATAAGCAGGAAGATGCCTTGTCAAGTCAACTTGAACAAAGGCACAAGAGAGTGAACAAACTTGTAGAAGATATTGGATAGTACAAGGTAGAGGTCTCCTCCCTTAAGTCTGAACTACAAAAAGCCAGGAAGAAAGCACAAGAAGCTGAGAAGAAAATGGAGAGAAGTCAAGCAAAGAATGAAGAAATCTCCAAAATGAAGTCAATTATCATCTCCCTTAAAATAGTAGCAGCTGAAGCTACTCGTAGCAAGGAAGAAACTGAGGAACAACTTGCAAAGAAAAATAATGAGTGTGAAAGATTAGAAGAAGAGATTGTCCTCCTCAAGAAAAAGGTTGAAGGGATGAACAAAATCATGAAGAGCTCTCAAGCCTTGAATGACATGCTCAACTATCACAGGTCTCCATCTGATAAATCAGGACTTGGGTATGTAGGTGAACCCTCAAACAAGAATGAAAATGCTTTAAGCAAAAGGGATGTGAAGAAGCCAGAAAGAAATGGTGATGCTCCTAGTTCCAGCAAAGGCAAGGAGAAAAATCAAAGCTACAATGGAAGAAATTCTACTCCAAGTAGAAAACCAGCTCCAAAAGGAAATGTAGATAATGTCAAAGAGGCAAGTGGAAATGGTTATCATCAAAGAATCTCAAGGCAGAAAGGCTTCAGAAGTACATCAAGGAACCCTCCATCTCCCAGGTACCAAAGTTCATTTTTTTGGTTATTGTTATTCTTGTTCAAACTTTGGTCATAAGGCAAAAGACTGTAGAGCATTACATAGAGATAGATGTTATGGTTTCCGACAACCTCCAAGGAAAAATTTTATAGGAAGAAATCATGAAAACTCATTCATGAACAATGTAGAATGTTTCAAGTGTCATAAAATTGGGCATATGGCATGTGATTGTAACTTAACATGGGCTCTTACACAAGCTAGACCCATGCAAAAGAAGAAAGTTACACAAGTATGGAGAAGGAAGGAAATACAGTCTGAAAGTCCCTTGAGCTCTCCAATCGATCTAAGTTTCTTTTGAGAAGACTCTGCCAAAAGGAGACGATGCATACAGTTAACGGGAGCATGGACAGCGACGAAAACACAGTCAATTGGGAATCCACCATCGTGCAGCAGGAAAACAGCTCAGGAAAAACCAGCTACCTTATCGGACAGCAACCGACCTGCAGCAAATAAATGTTACGTGGAGTAAAAGTTTGGTTGACTAGCGTTTCAGAAAAACATTAAATGAAGTTCAATGGCATTCGTAAATGGTTGGTGAAGATTTAATTTTAATGTTTCGTATTTGGTCACGGGAGTATGGCTCAAAATCAAAATAAAAAAAATGTCATACGTTTTTTATGTATTGTGACCAATGCAGCTGCATGAAAGAAAAAAAATGTTTTTCCCTTGAGTAAAAAAAATGGAGTGCAAAGCCATGCATGAATTTTTTTTGTTGAGAGTATTTATTTTATGCACAATAGTGCAAAGGTGAAGCAGCATTGATCTTGTGGAAGCAGAAGCCATGAAGGAATGTGTTTGTAATGGTTGTTAAATGAATTATAGGTATTGTAATGCAAAGCAAGGAGATCCGCACATCAGTGCGAAGGCAGAACAAAAGGCAAGAGATGAAAAGTGAAATGGTTCGGAGCAGTGAATAAAAACCCGGGGGAGCACAACAGTTTGACAGGAAGAAAGACTTGAGCAAATGAAAGTTTGGAATTCCTTTTTACAAGTGCTTATAGTTTGTTGAAACGAATGGGAATGAAAAAGTATTTTTTTTGTAATGTGAAAACTCAGAATTTTAAATGTAATGAGAAATTTCACACATGAGTGAATGTGAAAGAAATTTTATTTTACAGTAGTAAACCAAAGTAAGAGTTTCTGAGCTTACAACAGTAAATGCAAAAGTTTTTAACACAACAACGTGTTGAGAAGAAAAAGAATTCAGAGCAGCTTGCAAATGGAGTATAAGTTTTTACAGCAGTGTGAATAGGAATGTGTAGCAGCGCAAATCTCATAATTTTTGTTGGTGAAGATATGCCAGTAATGTGAAGCAAGTGAAGAATGCAGCAGCCTGGGCAGAGTAATATTTATGCTGTTTTGGAACTGCACCTAAAGCAGTATCTGGTGAATCCCTCTCTGTGAGGAAATGAAGTTTTGGTGGATCCCTCTGTTAAAGAGGAAGGTGCCTTTCACCACAGTGTCTGATGAATCCCTTTGTCAAGAGGAATATGCTTTTCAGCATAGACTGGTGAATCCCTCTGGTTTAGAGGAAGATGCTCTAAGATGCTTTTCAGCATAGACTGGTGAATCCCTCTGGTTTAGAGGAAGATGCTCTTGAGCATAATCTCTGGTGAATCCCTTTGTGTGAGGAAGACTCTTTCGTTGTTTGTGGAACTGCATCTGAAGTAGTGTTGGTGAATCCCTCTCTTAAGAGGAAGATCTGTTGTCTTTGGAGAATCCCTTTGTGAAGAGGAAGATGCTTTTTAGCATAGATACGTGAATCCCTCTAGTTTAGAGGAAGATACTTTTCAGCATAGACAGTGGTGAATCCCTCTGTTAAGAGGAAGACTCTTTTGTAACAGCTGCATGTCAAGGAGTTGAGAAAGTCTTTGGGTATGACTCAATGCCCAGCAGCTGAAATTGAAGGGGAGTGTTGAAAATATAATTTCAACTGTCGCTCGGTCAAACAATGTTTAATCCAGCAAAACCACCTTGATGTTTCTCGGACCTCTTTTGAGTGAAGTAAGTTTTCGTACACAAGAGACCCGAGAAAATTTAGATTTGGCCCGTGGCTCTCCCCATACGTAAGCATTCCTGACATCTCGCGTACTATCGTTCAGTCAAGTAAGGCCTCCCAATATTCTCCTCCGCCATCCAATCTACTCCATCGATCTCCGCCGTCGATTGTTCCAAGATGCATACGAGCCTGCAGTTAATGTTGTGTGGAGTAAAATACAAGCTTGGTTGAGTGACTTTTTCCATGAAGGCATTTAATAAGTTGTCATAGGTGTTGGTAAACATTTAAGTTTTTTATTTTACAACACGTAAAATGTAATTGTGAGTTTTTTGTTTTGTTTTCATATATGTTTTTGCTTTAGTTTTCATATAAAAAAAAATGTGGGTTGACTATTTGTAATATGAGAGCTCGGAGGAGCGAAAGAGAACTGAGAGAGAAATTGCACAGCAGTGCATAAAGGAAATGGTGGAAGAGTTTTTGTATTTCTTTGTATTTTTATTTTGTGATATGCACAGTAGTGGGAAACAAGAAGTGGTAAATGTAAAAGCTATTTTAGGGTAGTAAATCCATGTAAATTTATTTTACAGCAGTGAATGAAGATTTTACAGAGCAATGTAAAAAGCATTTTGTAAAAGATACAAAGTTTTACTAAATAGTTCTTTTGGTAAATCCCTAAGAGTGAAAGAAGATGAATATGTATAAGTGAATTATGTTTTAATGAATAGAAATCCTTTTCTGGGTATGTAATACTATGTTCTAAGTAAAAAAAAAAAAAACAAGTAAACAGAGCATTGCCTCTTTGTGCTTGAATTGTTTGTTTTTGGGATTTTACTAGAAAAATCCCCAACAATTAGGTGGTTTTATCTAATGTGGTGGTTATTTCCGGTTCCCCATGTGTAGTGGTTAGTTCCCTATATGTGTCTCAATAAGGATCATCCACAACTCGATCACGAAGGTCATCATCTCGATCACAAGGTACTAGTACATTTGCTTAATCGACAAGATCTACTTATGCTGAACCTATTGCTGTAGAGTCAACTACATATTCAACTGAAAAAACATCTACTTTTCTTGTTGCTGCTAGTACTAGAGGTGGTGGCGGGTAAACTATTGGTCCTATATAGCTGGATTAGCTTTCTGGGCATGGGTATGTATCTTCAACTGCTTCAATGGTTGTTGAATCAACTACTGGATTAACTGAATCACTTGTTTACAATCCCTTCGCTTATAGCTTTGTTCGTTTCCCTGCCTACGCCTAGATTAATAGATACTAGCAGCCACCACTGAATAGGTACTAATAACAAGTTAGGTGTATGAGCGTTCTAGGATGATCCAACGACGAGAATGGAGTTCTTCCACCAAGGTATAAGTGGATATTTTATCTACAACGATTCTGGTCAAGAGATGGATGATGGCACAGAACAGGATCTGTTGCTGGTGTTGTTGGGTTATATGATGGTATTGGATAGACAGACACTGCGTAGGGTGCTTCGAGTTGATATGCTTCTGGTTCTAGATCTCGATCAGGTATAAGTGGATATTCTGTAATCTCCATTGACTGATTAATAAGAACTTCTATTGTTGGGTGTCTGACTGCCTTTACCTTACATTGGGTAAACGGGTGAAGCTTGGTAGACTGGAACTAGGTAAGCTACTGGATCATTCACTGGCTCTGGATTAACTGACTTCGGTACCTTTGGTATGGGAACCATGTCAATCGCTTCTGAATCAATTGGATCACTTTGTTAATTAGCAGAATCAACAGACTCTACATTTACTGAATCTACCTCTCCTAGCGCTGGGTAAACTCAAGATGGAACTACGTGAAGGGAAGCTGGGATGGGAATAGATACCAGGCAAGATAGTGGTGGGTAAGCTATTGATAATGGGTCTTGATCTTACATTCCGACTACCTCTTCTTCTCTTGTTATTGTTGTTGCTGCAAACAACTGCTACTGATCTACTAGCTCTTCTACTGCTTATGTTACTTATGCTACTCGTCTCGCTTAAACATATTACTCTACATCTACTGTTGTTGGGTCTACTGCTTAGTCAGCTGCATCTACCTCTACTTCTACCTATGCTACTTACTCTACATCTACTGGTGTTGGGTCTACTGCTTAGTTAGCTGCATCTACCTCTACTTCTACCTATGCTACTAGTGATGGATAAGAAACTGCGTCTCCATCACTAACCTTAGATCTCGGCTCACACGACCAAAGTTGCTAGTTGAGCTTGGGTCTACTGCTTAGTCAGCTGCATCTACCTCTACTTCTACCTATGCTACTAGTGATGGATAAGAAACTGCGTCTCCATCACTAACCTTAGATCTCGGCTCACACGACCAGAGTTGCTGGTTGAGAAATAGCTCTGTGTACCATTAGTTCCTGCCCCGGATAATAGCTCCCCTTTCCTTTATTTGGTGCCGGCTCATCATAGATGCAACATTATTAGTTGTTGGCTCATCACAGCCTATTATACTATATTTACTATCACATAAACCTTGAGCTCCGAAACATCCATGCTCGGTTACATAATATAATGTTTCCTAAAGGAGTAATCCTCATCTGTCCAAGAAAGGTGTGAAGGTATAATCACTGGGGCCTAAACCTCTGTACGATAGTTGAGGGGCTGGTCATCATCCCGACCTCTGGTTGCTATTGGGTTGGTTATAATCCATATCTCCAAGAAATAGTTCCAGTGATCATCTATCCAAGCAAGTTCCCCAACATGAGTGGACTCACAAGTTCATTCACACTCTAGATGTCGGACCAAGGAGTTGGTATGTTCATGAAGAGACTAGGAGAGAGACAAGAGATTGAGACATAGTATCTAAGAAGTTTTGCATGACATTCAGATTTGCATTAGAAGATCCCACACTCACTATAATTTTGAAACAGATGAAGATATTCATTTTCAGTGGAGAAGAATTTGAACCTTCATGCAGAGTGAAAAGAGTGGGTCACCTGGAACCAGAGCATCTACATCAGTTTTCATGAACATATGGATAACTATTAGTTAGAGAATATCCCTAGAACTTCATTTTCTTGAGCTCTAAATGAAGGTATGGATCAGGTCAAAATTGAATCACTAGATTATCCTTATACTCCCAAGATCTAATGGATGTGAAATTGGACAAGGTAATGTCTTAGAAATTCGGAGGATATGGAGAAGTATATTTATCTTCATATAGATATGTTGTTGAAGCTAGTGGATCTACAATTTGAGATAAGGTGTAATATCCATTGGCCTGAATGTGTGTTATCATATGATCAGGGAAATGATATACCTCAGTGCACCCCACCCATGGGTCAAGTGGGAGTTTCACTTGGACACCTTTACCAACCTTCCAACAAAATAGTTAATGAATTGATGGAAGGGCATCAATAAGAGCTTTCTAAAACATCCAGCCTTTTTGTGGGATTTGGACACCTCAAACAATCTAGTAGAGTCTAGCTGGATAGATTTTGATCAAATAACCTATGTCCATAATCCATTGGAATTTATTATCCTCCATACACTCTTGCCTACCAAGGCATAAATAGTAATATTTTTTTGAAAACCTAGCCCCTTTGGGATTTTGGGAGAGCAAATTTATTCCACTTAACCAAAGGCAACCCTTATTTCTCCCTACTCCCATACCATATGAATTAGAAATAGAGCCACTGAATCTTGTTAAGAATGCCCCAGGGATCAAAGATAGTATTTAACAGAAGACATGTTGGGCTTCTAAAACTGTTTTAACTAGAACTAGTCAAACCCATCTTGATAACCAATAGTTACACTAGTGGTGAATAAGGTTCTCCATTTTCCTTATAAGCCAATCCCAATCAAGCTTTCAATAATCATTTGCTTTTAAGAAAAAGCTTTTCTGGCTAGATAATCAGATCTTTACCCATAATCTATTAAGAACTGCAATATATATATATATATGTGTGTGTGTGTGTGTGTGTGTGTGCTCTATAAAGGTGGGAAAAAGGTTCCAGAGAAAATAGGATCCATCTTACCTACTAGATTATAAGCACTAGATGAAATAAGAAATCACATAAAATAATAGAGTTAGAATTTAATAACTAACTCCAAAGATTGGACAAAAATAATCGACAAGAACATTATAACAAAAATTGAAGCATGAACTATGCATTCTAACAATGAGTATGTTATTTTTAAAAGTAAAGGTTGTAAGCCAAATAAAAATAGAACTGTGAAAAGAAACTATTTGGAATTGCAACTATAGTGGGAGTTGATTCTTGATAGAAAACAAAGAATAAAGGAAGAATAGTTTCCAGTTTGTAATAAGAAATCTTCAGAAGAAGTAATCAATTGACAATATTATAATACACAAACTATAAATTGTCATTGTAGTTTCAAAAGAGTAACATGGGACTGATAAATCAGAACAAATCTAAGGGGATGGGCCAGAGGAAAATGTGTCAAATTGATATAACCCATATGTCTTTCAACCAACATAAAGGTGCAACAGTTAAATAGAACATGTAGGGTAAAAACACCTTGAAATTGTAACATTTAACTACCCATAATAATAACAAGTTACTTTCTATTGTTTATCCAATACCAATTCTAGACAAGAGTCCAAAATTTCTCTTGAAATAGAACATCTAAAAAAAATACAAAGTGGGAACTCCACTATAATTACCCATCCTTTGAAACAAATGCATATACCTTAACACTCCCTAAAAACCCACAACTTACAAACACATATAAATGATCTACTAAGGAACAATGATTTAATGCAATCTCACATCCTATGTTTACAAGAAATATATTTGAAAGAACCCATCTTATTACAAAAACCTGAAGATATATAGATTTGGAACATTTCCAGTTTTAAGAGAAAAATGTAGAATCTACAATAGGAAAGATGATTCTTCATGACATGCATATTGCAGTTCCTAATTTCTATGTTGCACTTCTGCAACAATGACCAACACATTGCATACTGTTACAAAAACATTTTGTAATACACCTTCAAATTTATTCCAGGAAATGGTTATACACCCATATGAACAAGAGTGTTCCCTATGGAATGGTTATTCCAAGATATCTTTAAAAAATTTAAGAAAGAAAGTGGTTATAAAGATAACAGATCTCTACATAACAATAAATAATCTATAAAAACTATTAAAGAAAAAACCAACGCCATCTCAGTGATTCTGAAGTCCCAGTAGCAAGAAAAATGTCAGCAAATATAACAATAAATAGATTTATGAAAACCAAAAAACAAAAAAGAACATCAGGTCATCTCAGTGATTCTGAAGTTCCACTAGCAACAAAATTGTCAGAGAATATAACAATAAATGATGTATGAAAACAAAAAAAAAAGCACCATCACGCCATGGCAGTGATTCTGAAGTTCCAGTAGCAACAAAAATATCAGCAAATATGACTGGCAAAAATTCAATATTAAGAAACAGCATGGAGAACTACATAAAATTATTTCGGGTAAATTACAGAACTTAAAAAAAATGCAATGGATGGTTAAGAAATGCATGGCCTCAAAAGCACAGAAATCCGACTTCTTGCAAATGGGCACAGAAAGCCATCTTCTTTCCCTAAACATTGCATTAACAACGATTAATAAAAGGATGCAAAATCCAACATCCGATTTAACTTCGCATCCGCAAGGCTGATAAAATATTCTTCAATCTGATTTAACATCCACAATATTCCCCGTTAAATGCAGCATGCTACATTGTCGTTACTGGAGCAATCCGCCGCTGGGAATGTTCCGCCATCTTACTGTTGCATGCGCTTAATTAAGATACTGTTGCATGCCCTTTATTCGGCGCAACATCACAGTCAGTTACCAATTGAATAACTTTCATGAAGGGTTTTGTGAATAAAGTTATTCAGAGATCCCACTGAATAGAGAGGCTTTTGTGTCTAAAGTTACTTAGAGATTTTTTATCACAAAATATTTTAAATTACTAAAACGTTTTGAACTGAATAAAAAGTTTGGTAAGTAAAATTATTCAACTAGCATTTGCACCTTATGTTGCAAAGGAAACGTCGTAAGGCATAGAGTGGTGAAGAATAGCATAGAGTGGGGAAGAATAGGGACATGTATAAAGTGGGGAAGAATAGGGACATGGATAGAGTGGGGAAGGATAGGAACATGTGAATGGACATTGTTGAAAGTAAGAGTGGAAGATAATGAGTTACAATTGCAATAGTTAGTTATGTGTATTTTGAAAACGGATATTTTGTAAATAATAATAGTTTGTGAAAGAATAACGACATGTACAGGCCAAATCAAGGCTGTGAACCTTGAGCAAGGCCAGCTCTGGTCGAATGTAACAGTGAATAACTCCAATGTATTTCATAAACACGTTGGCTTCATCTTCCAAAATACTTAGTATGATCGCTTGCTTTTTGGAACTCGTGAGTGTAATCTTGGACAAGCTGCCTGTGACGCTATCTAAGACACTGGCTCTGGATTTTCTCCTCCCTTTCACCCCTGGCTGGCTATAATTTCCTTCTCAGCAAAACTTTGAACTCGTTATAATACATAACAAGTGCTTTCTTTTGCTGTTACAAATTCTAGCGATAGCTTTTCCACCACAGGAGGGCATGCTTTGACATTTTCAAACATGCAAAGGTAATCTTTTTCCCATCAGAATGTCCCTGACAACTGAAATAAGCCTCAAGCTGCCTTAATCTGTTATTCAGTTTTTCTGCATGCATCTGCCCATCAATTCGTTGAAAGGTTCGTCTTCACTCTTCCTGGGGCTTTTCTCCCTCCAAGTGATACTATTGTATGGTTTTAATCATCCACTTCCAGGATTGTATAGCACTCTGATATCAAATGACCTGCTCTGTCACCTGCCAACACAGAGACATTAACAGGGGACCAAACTGCTAGTCAGTATTAAAGTAATACCCAGAAAACAGGGCAGATCGATTTATATACACAGTTCATGCCAGAGAAATTAGAAAAACACAGTAGATTATAAGAGTCTTTGGATACCTTCTAATGAAAATTACAACAAAGAAACCAAAGCTACTAATAGAGAGCTATGAGGACGCCCAAAACAGGGACATTTCAGTCGGTTTACATTTAGCATTTAGGGAAGTAAGAAAATATAGGAAGCAAGATATTACCAGTGAGATTTATTACACAAAAGTTCAAAACTATTTTGAGAAGGAAGAGTATGGCTTTATTCACTGGGAAATTTCTTTACAGAGTTTTGTTACAGATGAGTATAGTTGCTTTGCACTCTAGTATTGGCAACAAGATTTACATGAGCTGTTCTGGTCTGTATCCTGTTGTGCCCGTGACTTTTCTTCTCTCTCTATCCTTTCTCCTTCCATCGAACTCAGAGAACCCCAGTGAGAAGCTAAACTAACAAAGCAAAACAAAGAAACTTCCACAAAATTGTTTTTTCTGAATGGTTGTCATGATTATCCTGCCAACGTGGCATGAATGCCCATTTGGCTTTGATTGCTTTGATGCCCTGGATGGATCATAAACCAGAAGATCATGTTGTCTCTCCTATGAGTTTCTCTTTATCGTAAAACACAAACACTCGGACATGGGTCCGTGGTTTAATGGCAAAGTGGGGAATTCACTGGTTACAGGTCTCAAGTTTTATTCTTGCAAGTGACAGTGGCACTCTTGTGTTAGCCAATCACTGGGCCAGCAATGATTCAGATCTTGGAAGTTTCACAATAGTGTCATGTTGACAGAAAGAGCACAGAATCTCTATTAATGAGAGTTGAAAACTCGTGGAGTCTTTTAAGTGCTCCCATGTCGAACTCAGTTCAGTACCGCTGCAAGTCCAAGTTAACTTGGTTCCCAGTTTGAATTGTGAAGTGTCAGACTTGCAAGTATTTGTGGGTTACTTGCTAAGCAGATGGAAAAAAAACGCTGACCATTGTCAAAACATCTGACCCAAGATTTTTACTTGGATCCCTTTGGTAAATGGATCCAGAAATGAGTGCACTCGCAGAGATAATTTTGCGATGAGCTCAACTTTAACACATTCTTAAAATGTGATTATACTATTTTAGATAAGACAATTTAGAGCGAAATTGTGATTTTTTTCTTTATTTAAAATGTATTTTTAACACAAATGATTCCAGTTACTTCCGAAATCTTAGTTCACACCTTTGAACACACATAATACAAAATACACAACTCACTAACCGATCCCTATCAAACTGGTGTGAAGATAAAAATTCAAACACATTCATAAAAATGATTAAGGCAGCGAACTAACTCCGAATATTTATTAACAAAATGAATCTGAATAGCAAATTCAATTCCAAATATTTAAAGACCGCTTGACACCTTCAGACCCTTGGAAGATAAGATAAGAATGCTTCAAACACATTCACGATAAACATTGAGAATGAATGTGTATAGCAAATTCAATTCCAATCATTTATAGACCGCTGACCATCGTCAAAACATCTGACCAGCATTTTTTTTCCATCTGCCTAGCAAGTAACCCACAAATACTTGCAGGTCTGACACTTCACAATTCAAACTGGGAACCAAGTTAACTTGGACTTGCAGCAGTACTGAGCTGAGTTCGACATGGGAGCACTTAAAAGACTCCACGAGTTTTCAACTCTCATTAATAGAGATTCTGTGCTCTTTCTGTCAACATGACACTATTGTGAAACTTCCAAGATCTGAATCATTGCTGGCCCAGTGATTGGCTAACACAAGAGTGCCACTGTCACTTGCAAGAATAAAACTTGAGACCTGTGACCAATGAATTCCCCACTTTGCCATTAAACCACAGACCCATGTCCCAGTGTTTGTGTTTTACGATAAAGAAAAACTCATAGGAGAGACAACATGATCTTCTAGTTTATGATCCATCCAGGGCATCAAAGCAATCAAAGCCAAATGGGCATTCATGCCACGTTGGCAGGATAATCATGACAACCATTCAGGAAAAACAATTTTGGGGAAGTTTCTTTGTTTTGCTTTGTTAGTTTAGCTTCTCACTGGGGTTCTCTGAGTTCGATGGAAGGAGAAAGGATAGAGAGAGAAGAAAAGTCACGGGCACAACAGGATACAGACCAGAACAGCGCATGTAAATCTTGCTGCCAATACTAGAGTGCAAAACAACTGTACTCATCTGTAACAAAACTCTGTATAGAAATTTCCCAGTGAATAAAGCCATACTCTTCCTTCTCAAAATAGTTTTGAACTTTTGTGTAATAAATCTCACTGGTAATATCTTGCTTCCTATATTTTCTTACTTCCCTAAATGCTAAATGTAAACCGACTGAAATGTCCCTGTTTTGGGCGTCCTCATAGCTCTCTGTTAGTAGCTTTGGTTTCTTTACTGTAATTTTCATTAGAAGGTATCCAAAGACTCTTCTGATAATTTTACAATTCTGATAAGCAATGCACCCTGAGAGAAGAAGCTAGAGGCTGGAGTTCACTTGCTGCCAGAGGCCTATACTTCAAAAGTCGCTGGCCACTTTGGTGTATAAGGAAAATGCAGGCAAAACTTGCAAGGGAATGTGTATTGGCCAACAATGCAGGCAGAGGCCACCAAGTTTAACGAGGGTTGTGCACTGTGCAGCACCAAAAATTCAGCAAATGTCGGGGCTGCACATTCCTTCTAGTGCCTTCAAGGCCTTGGGAAATTATACTATGGACTTTCTTGGTGGGCTGTCCAAAACCAAAACTTGCGACAGAAGTCTACCATACCTAGAGCATTGTTACAACTGGGCCATTCATGGCTGAACCAGCAAATCGCCATTTCAAACCTTGCTTGGGATTCCTGCCCCAAACTCCACTTAATATAGTGTTACAAAGTATGAAAGAGCGGAAGGTAGCAGGTCCAGTAATGATTAGCTTAGTGCTGTTACATTCATAGAATGAGCTCAAGAACCTTATTCTCAACTGCAGGCCAGGTCCTCTACGATCGAAACACAGTTGAAACATTGCAGGAGAACAATCCACAGACTCTCCTAACAATTCCACACACCAGGGAGCCATTCCTTCCCACCGACATAACTCCCAATGTCGCTCTCAGAGCAGAGATGAGACAATATTTCACAGAAACTATGGGCACCCAATACACAGGATGGGAAGTCATCCCAGACTATCCTCGCCTCCTTTCCTTGCTCGAAATTCAAGAACTTCTCGCCGAAAATCGCCATTATTTTCCCGACGAAGAAGAAAAGCTGCCTGAGATGACCGGAGAAAATTGGTCCAACACCTGGAAAAGACTCAACTATCTTCGCCTGAATCTCCAGTTCGAACCCTTAAATCGCCAAATCTTCATTTCAGACGAAAAAACCCTAAAATTGTTAGGTGAAACCATCTCCAAATCTTATTCGCGCACACTCATCGATATGTATGGGTATTGCTCTCATCGGTATGTATGCTAAATGTGGGAGCATAGAGATTGCTCGACAACTCTTTGATGGAATGTCGAAGAGAGACTTGATTTCATTAAATGCCATTATTGGGGGTTATGGGATGCATGGGCATGGTGATGAAGCTCTTGAACTCTTTTCTCAAATGCAACAGACAGGTATGAAACCGGACCATATCACATTCATTGGTATTTTGACTGCTTGCAGTCATTCAGGCCTTGTGCATGAAGGCCGACAATGCTTTGATTGCATGAGTCGAGAATATTGCATCATGCCCAGGCTGGAGCACTATGCTTGTATGGTTAACCTTCTTGGCCGCGCTGGGCGTTTAGATGAGGCAGAAATCTTAATTAATAATATGCCATTGGAACCCGACGCTGGTGTTTGGGGAACCTATAGAGCTAGCAGAATGTGCAGCAGAGCACCTTTTTTAGTTAGAGCCAAAAAAGGCTGGAAATTATGTACTACTATCCAATATTTATGCTGCAACTGGATGGTGGGACGGTGTAGCAAAGGTGAGAGCAATGATAAAGGACAGGGGATTGATAGAAAGTCCAGGATGCAGCTGGATTGAACTTGGGAATAGAGTTCATTCATTCCTTGTGGGAGACAAATCACACCCACAATCAGAGGAAATCTATGCAATGTGGGAAAGCTTGTTGGAGCAGATGAAGAAGGCAGGTTATGTGGCTGACAGGAGCTTTGTTTTGCATGATGTGGAAGACGATGATAAAGAATTCATCATTGGTACCCACAGTGAGAAGTTGGCAATTGCTTTTGGGCTTCTAAGAACAGACCCGGCGGCAAAAATTTAGATTACCAAGAACCTTGCGGGTGATTACTGTAATATAATTTTTTTCTCTTTGGAAGTACTTATGCAGCGCAACTAACGCTAAACCATATTGGAGAGATCCCATCTGATAACTCCCATATGCTTATTCACTACAAAATGCCCTCGTTGAAGCCGAACATTGTCAGGTAACCAAAATAATAACTTAGGGAACCACCATGGGGGGAATTAATTATGAATAAAATGTTAAAACAACCTAGAAACAAAACATTGCATACTTTTTGGGTAATAGTAATTGTAAGAGGGAACAAGCACAAGCCTGAATACAACTTAAGTTCGCTTCAATTTTCAAAATAATCCAATATTTGAACATATATGTGCATTTTACAATAAGCTGATGCCATGAATATGGGCAATAAAAGCAAGATGGCAGTCAGTATTTTCTATTCTGATAGACAGTCTGATGAAAATACAGATGGAAAGATTCAAAGAAAGGGAGCGAAGTTACAAGCAACAAGATTGAACTGTAAACGAACCTGAACTCTGCAATTTATTATTAGAAAAATAAATTGTGAAACCTTTGACAATTCCTCCATCGGGGATGACTCAGATGTTGCATAGGATGGTGTTTCCGGACACAAGAAGAGACCAAACTCGAATTGTTCAACAACCAAAGCTTGGATCCAGTATATTTATCATCTGGCATTCAGTCACATAACATTCAAGCAGTTGAACGATGATGACGAGTTGAACGATGATGACTCGAAACGTGATTCATAAATGGCTACTGGAATTAGTTCCGAACACTAAAACTCAAAATTAACACTAAAACTCAAGATTTGGTTGCTACGCTAAACAACCGTGAACTGGTCAGTTTTAAACTTGATGGGTAGAACTACAGTCAAACAAAGCAACTATATGGCTAGACTGGAGAACTGATACACTGCCCGAAATTCAAGAACTTTTCGCCGAAATTCGCCATTATTTTCCCGACGAAGAAGAAAAGCTGCCTGAGATGACCGGAGAAAATTGGTCCAACGCCTGGAAAAGACTCAGCTATCTTCCCCTGAATCTCCAGTTCGAACCCTTAAATCGCCAAATCTTCATTTCAGACGAAAAAGCCCTAAAATTGTTAGGTGAAACCATCTCCAAATCTTATTCGCGCACACTCATCGATATGTATGGGTATTGCTCTCATCGGTATGTATGCTAAATGTGGGAGCATAGAGATTGCTCGACAACTCTTTGATGGAATGTCGAAGAGAGACTTGATTTCATGGAATGCCATTATTGGGGGTTATGGGATGCATGGGCATGGTGATGAAGCTCTTGAACTCTTTTCTCAGATGCAACAGACAGGCATGAAACCGGACCATATCACATTCATTGGTATTTTGACTGCTTGCAGTCATTCAGGCCTTGTGCACGAAGGCCGACAATGCTTTGATTGCATGAGTCGAGAATATTGCATCACGCCCAGGCTGGAGCACTATGCTTGTATGGTTAACCTTCTTGGCCGCGCTGGGCGTTTAGATGAGGCAGAAATCTTAATTAATAATATGCCATTGGAACCGATGCTGGTGTGTGGGGAACCTATAGAGCTAGCAGAACGTGCAGCAGAGCACCTTTTTCAGTTAGAGCCAAAAAAGGCTGGAAATTATGTACTACTATCCAATATTTATGCTGCAGCTGGACGGTGGGACGGTGTAGCAAAGGTGAGAGCAATGATAAAGGACAGGGGATTGATAGAAAGTCCAGGATGCAGCTGGATTGAACTTGGGAATAGAGTTCATTCATTCCTTGTGGGAGACAAATCACACCCACAATCAGAGGAAATCTATGCAATGTGGGAAAGCTTGTTGGAGCAGATGAAGAAGGCAGGTTATGTGGCTGACAGGAGCTTTGTTTTGCATGATGTGGAAGACGATGATAAAGAATTCATCATTGGTACCCACAGTGAGAAGTTGGCAATTGCTTTTGGGTTTCTAAGAACAGACCCGGCGGCAAAAATTCAGATTACCAAGAACCTCCGGGTGTGTGGCGATTGCCACAGTGCCATAAAGTATGTCTCGAAAATTGTTAGTCGAGAAATTATTGTGAGGGACCCCAATCGTTTCCATCATTTCAGAGACAGATTCTGTTCTTGTGGTGATTACTGTAATATAATTTTTTTCTCTGTGGAAGTACTTATGCAGCGCAACTAACGCTAAACCATATTGTAGAGATCCCATCTGATAACTCCCATATGCTTATTCACTACAAAATGCCCTCGTTGAAGCCGAACATTGTCAGGTAACCAAAATAATAACTTAGGGAACCACCATGGGGGGGAATTAATTATGAATAAAATGTTAAAACAACCTAGAAACAAAACATTGCATACTTTTTGGGTAATAGTAATTGTAAGAGGGAACAAGCACAAGCGTGAATACATCTTAAGTTCGCTTCAATTTTCAAAATAATCCAATATTTGAACATATATGTGCATTTTACAATAAGCTGATGCCATGAATATGGGCAATAAAAGCAAGATGGCACTCAGTATTTTCTATTCTGATAGACAGTCTGATAAAAATACAGATGGAAAGATTCAAAGAAAGGGAGCGAAGTTACAAGCAACAAGATTGAACTGTAAACGAACCTGAACTCTGCAATTTATTATTAGAAAAATAAATTGTGAAACCTTTGACAATTCCTCCATCGGGGATGACTCAGATGTTGCATAGGATGGTGTTTCCGAATACAAGAAGAGACCAAACTCGAATTGTTCAACAACTAAAGCTTGTATCCAGTATATTTATCATCTGGCATTCAGTCACATAACATTCAAGCAGTTGAACGATGATGACGAGTTGAACGATGATGACTCGAAACGTGATTCATAAATGGCTACTGGAATTAGTTCCGAACACTAAAACTCAAAATTAACACTAAAACTCAAGATTTGGTTGCTACGCTAAACAACCGTGAACTGGTCAGTTTTAAACTTGATGGGTAGAACTACAGTCAAACAAAGCAACTATATGGCTAGACTGGAGAACTGATACACTGCCCGAAATTCAAGAACTTCTCGCAGAAATTCGCCATTATTTTCCCGACGAAGAAGAAAAGCTGCCTGAGATGACCGGAGAAAATTGGTCCAACGCCTGGAAAAGACTCAGCTTTCTTCGCCTGAATCTCCAGTTCAAACCCTTAAATCGCCAAATCTTCATTTCAGACGAAAAAGCCCTAAAATTGTTAGGTGAAACCATCTCCAAATCTTATTCGTGCACACTATTGTCTGAAGAAACCGCTTTATTTCACAGAGAATCTCTCAGAACCCTCCGCGTCCTCGATTTGAACATTGAACAAATATTGAATCACCTAAAACCCCAAGATCCCTCACATTGCCATCGATTCATATCAGTTTTAATAAGAAATTTACAGTCCGCGAACGAGGTTTTTCACTCCCTGGTCCTCGGTCTTCTCTCGATCGAGTCCAGCTTTCTGCACCACCACCATTTCACTTTTCTTCTTGGATACCTTATAACGGCAAGGCCCGCCGCGCTTTCTTCCACCAATCTGAAAATCATAGCCTATATTATCTACAGTTTCTATTCTTCTAATTTTCTTAGACGCCACATCACATTGCTTCTCGATATTGTCACAATGTCAAATTTCTGGTGGCAGCGCTTGTGCAAATATTTTTATACCTGTTGGATTTGTTCAGTGATCAGGATCGGTTGGGGGTCGTGGAGGACGCTCGAGAGGCTCTTCGCTTGGTGATTTCTGTCCTCGACCAGATGCTCAGTGGTGAACATCTGGTTCAAGAACCAGCTCTGGCTTGCAGCTGTAATATGCATTTATTGGAGCATCTTCTTGAAATGATCGAAATGGAAGCTGGTGAGGATCGGACCCCGGCTTTTGCTGCCATGTCTGAGGAACAGGGACCAGATCTATTCGTGAGGGTTAGTTGATGGAGACCATCAAACTACCAGGGGCAAGGCCATCCGTCTAGTACGTCAATGCAATCAGAACCATGGGTGCATTCAAGCCAGGTGGCAGTAGAGTCACCAACAGCCATAAACCGTAAACGGAAATAGCCATAAACTCCTATGAACTCTGCAGAGGCTTGGCGCACAGATGTCAAGTGGTGAGTTACTTAAAACATTTTTTTATTAGATTTTATTACATTGCTGATTTGTGTTCAATCGTCTAACAAAAGATCTAACGGCTACGATTAGGACAGAAAGTCATTTGGGGGAGTCTATTTCAGAGGGAAACGCCTTACGGCGTAAAGATCTAACTGAATAGAAGCTTTTGAGTGTAGAGTTATTCAGAGATCTGCTATCACATAATTTTTTAAATTACTAAATCTTAAAACTAGTCAATAAGGTTTATTTAATTCTAATAAAAGTAAATCACAATAAATGGTTTTAAATATTTAGAAAATTAAAAAAAAAAATGTAATAGATTCAGAAAACAGATCTCTAAATCTCAATATTCTATAAAATAGATTATATGATTTTAACATCAAGCTATAGCTTGAATTCAAAATTCCAACTGAAAATCACTAAAATCAATTCACGGTAAAGAAAACACAAAATCAGTCTTTCACATCACACTAACATAATGGGGAAGATAAAATAACTCACCCTTGTCTTAGCGGCTTCATATTCGAATATAGTTACTATTGGTGTACCTTCAAAAAGCTTGATCGAAAAGTGGCTCTGAAGGCCAAATGAACAAACCATAAATCACTTACAATTTCTTCCATATAATGGTGTAAAATCCTCTCTATTCATACTGCAGAACTAGGGAAACTCTTAGAAATTTGAATTAATGCAAGAAGCTTACACAATTTTGAGGAAACCAACCTCCGAAGCTCCGCAGATTGAAGGAAACAGAGTCAGGAGTCTGCGATGCTATCACTAGTCAATAACCACTACTCATTAAAAATTTTCTCAACAGAAGGAGAGAAGAACACCACCTCTTCTTATTGTCGGACTCCACCATATAGACTTTTTACTACTTTTTGTAACTAGGGCTAACCAACCCTTGTTTTATATCTTGTTTTTGGAATTTCGAGATAGTGGAAACCCTTTTGTTTAACCAATAGCTGAAATGGTCATTTTCGGAATTATCAAATAGATTAAATGGTCTTTTATATATAATATTTTTAGGAATTTGAAATTATGTAAAAGGCTTTGTTTAACTAATAAAGGTAATGAAACCAATTATGCATTCAAAAATATATTTTAAACAAGAAGAAGTTACAATCTCTAGGTCAAAGACCCATTTCATCTATGGTTAGACTCTACTTTTGTTTGAATATGTGAAATTAATTGGAAATTATATGATAGTTTTTTTTTTTTTGGTAGGGGAAACCCAAAGGCATTTAAGTAGTCAAAATCACGGGTTGATTGCATGGGCTTGTTCACATACTAGCCTTTAACATTATTGGTTTTTTGATAGTGGAGTTACTAACTAGTGACCTTTTCAACACAAAATACCTTAGCAAAACAAGGCTTACCAAATTATACCATCTTAGATCTATCTAAACTCCTATCTATCATGGGCCTAGCTCGATCTAATCCCTAAGTTTAACAATATTAATATAATAGTTATATTAAATTTAATGATGTTTTTTACAGGGCACCATAACAAAATTTATAATAAAACTATATCAAATTCATATTTTCAAATATTACAACTTTTATATGGAAATCTTTATGCCTAAAGTTTTTAGTATATCCATAAGATATGGTTTTTCTTTCAAAGATTTATTTTACAAATATTTAATTAAAATATATATTAAAAGATTTTGGAGTAGGAATTTTGATTATTTATATTGAATTGTATTGTAGTTTTTATCACCATGGTTATTTTCATTCTTTTCGGGAAACATATTTTTTTTTTTTTTTAATCTTTTCCGGGAAACATAATTTTTTTTTTTAATATTTTATTGGAGACATGACATACTTAACCCCTCATAATGAGTTGTAGAATGTGCCTCTCTACCCAATAATATTGATTCTTTTTATTGAATTGTATTGTAGTTTTTGTCACCATGATTATTTTCATTTTTTCCGGTAGACATTAATTTTTTTATTAATATTTTATTGTAGACATTAACTTTTTTATTAATATTTTATTGGAAAAGTGACATACCTATCCCCTCACACTGAGTTGTACAATGTGCCTCTCTACCCATTAATATTGATTGTGGTCATGAGTTGTACAATGTGCCTCTCTACCCATTAATATTGATGGTGGTCATGGTCATTTACTTTGACCAATTTTTTATTTATTCAAATTTAAAAGAAAATACAGCTAAATTATTCTAAATATAATTAAAACTATATTTATATTTATATTAAATTTTAATTTTAAAAATTAGCAATACTAATTTTCTAATAAATATTTTGATTTTAAAATTTAATGTAAAGTTGTATAAGATAGCA
>APFE031189966.1:0-21124 GCA_000404065.3 Pinus taeda | reverse complement strand
AGAGGTAGAGGTAGATTTGATAAGAGAAATGTTCAATGTTACCATTGTAACAGGTATGGTCACTTTGAAAGAGAATGCAGATTGAAAGAAGGTAAAAATTCTAATTATGCTCAAGAAAGTGGTGAGTATCCTCTAGATCACTTATTTTTATCTTATGCCAAAGGTGAAAATACTAGTAAAGATGTTTGGTACCTAGATTCTGGATGCTCTAACCATATGACATGGAATGAGAAGTTGTTTTCAACAAAGGATGGAAGTTTCAAATCCAAGATCTAGCTTGGTGATGATAAGTCATTGGAGGTTGCTGCCAAAGGAGCTATGGAGGTCCAAACAAAAAAAGGTATAAAGAGTATTCATGACATTTATTATACTCCACAATTGAAGCATAATTTGTTGAGTGTTGGGCGGCTCTGTGAGAAAAATTATAAAGTAGTCTTTGAAAATAAGACATGTACTATCTATGATAAGAATAAGGGAAATAGGGTGATCACTGTTGTGCCTATGACAAGAAATATGATGTTTCCTTTGAGGTTTGATGAACATAATAGCAATCTTGCTAATATGGCTTATGATTCAAGTTGGTTATGGCATCTCAGGTATGGGCATTTAAATTTTCAGAGTTTGAAGTTTCTAACCTCACATGCATTAGTTTCTGGTTTGCCCAAGGTAGAACAACATAGGGAGGTTTGTGAAGGATGTGCTAAAGGAAAGCATGCAAGGGAAATGTTT
The DNA here is from genome assembly GCA_000404065.3 of Pinus taeda. Lineage (NCBI taxonomy): Eukaryota > Viridiplantae > Streptophyta > Pinopsida > Pinales > Pinaceae > Pinus > Pinus taeda. The sequence continues at coordinate 20,395 of APFE031189966.1, read as the reverse complement.
CCAAAGGGTAGTGCATGGAGAGCTCATCACCCACTTCAGCTTGTTCATTCAGAGATATGTGGTCCTATGCAGACTAAGAGTTTGGGTAATTCATCATATTTCATCACTTTTATTGATGATTACTCACGAAATTGTTGGGTATATTTTTTGAAGGACAAAAGTGAAGCCCTAGATACATTCAAGAAGTTCAAAGCCCTTGTAGAAAATGAGAGAGGGTGCAAAATCAAATGTTTGCGGACTGACCGTGGAGGCGAATTCTGCTCAAAATCTTTCCAGAGTTATTGTGATATGAATGGTATCAGGAGGCAGCATACTACAACATACACACCCCAGCAGAATGACATAGCTGAAAGAAAAAATCGTACAGTGGTTGAAATGACAAGATGCATGCAACAAACTAAGGGATTGAGCAACTCTTATTGGGGAGATGCAGTTTCTACAGCAGTATACATCCTCAACCGTAGCCCCACTAGTGCACTGGAAAATATGAATCCTTATGAAGCTTCGTATGGAGAAAAGCCTAATGTTAATCATTTCAAAGTTTTTGGTTGTTTGGCTTATGTGCATGTACCTGATCAAAATAGAAAAAAGTTAGACGCAAAGAGTGAGTTATGCATTTTTATTGGGTATAGTGAGACAAGCAAGGCTTATAAATTGTATAATCCTCTAACTAAAAAGCTTATTGTCTCAAGAGATGTAATTTTTGATGAAGGGGGAGTTTATGGTCATCAAAAAGGACATGTTGAGAAGACAAAATCTGTTTTGAATGATGATATAATTGTTGATAATGATCATGAGCAGCCAACTAATGTTTTTGTAACTAGTGGCTTAACTCCACCAAGTAGCCCTTGATCAATTTCTTCAACATCAAGTTCAAGTCCGTCTCCTTCTCCAAGTTCTACAAGGAAGGTAAGAAGATTGAGTGATATTTATGAGAGGAGTGCATATCAAGCACATGAAGAAAGCCCAATAGGTGAGATAGTCAATTTGGCTTTATTAGCCAAGGCTGAATTTGAACCATCATGTTTTGAAGATGCATGTACTAATGATGTTTGGATGCAAGCCATGCAAGAAGAGATGGATTCCATTCAAAGGAATGCCACTTGGAAGTTGACAGAGCTTCCACGTGACAAGAAAAAGATTGGCACCAAATGGGTCTATAAGACTAAATTTAACAGTGATGGGAGTGTTGAAAGACACAAAGCAAGATTAGTTGCTAAAGGATTCACACAGAAGTATGGAATTGATTATGAAGAGACATTTGGCGAGTAGTAAGATAGGAGACCATTAGAATGTTGATTTCATTAGCAGCTCATAAAAAGTGGAGCATACATCATATGGATGTGAAAAGTGCCTTCTTGAATGGGTACTTAGAAGAGGAAGTATATGTGGAGTAGCCACAAGGTTTTGAAGTGGAAGGAAAGGAGAATAAGGTCTACAAGTTGAAGAAGGTTTTGTATGGCCTCAAGCAAGCACCAAGAGCGTGGTATGCAAGGATTGATGGATACTTTCAGGAAAATGGCTTCTAGAGAAGTAAGAATGATCCTACCCTTTACTATAAACAAGAAGGTATTGATATTGTAATCATAAGTTTTTATGTTGATGATCTATTGTATATGGGTAGTAGTTCTAATATGAATGATAAATTCAAAGCTGCTATGATGAATGAGTTTGAGATGAAAGATCTAGGCATCATGAAATATTTTCTAGGAATGGAGGTTTATCAAAGTAAGGATGAGATTTTCATTTGTCAGACAAAGTATGCACAGGATAAGTTCAATAAATTTGATATGCTTGATTGTCATCCATCCCCTACTCCAAGTGCTCATGGAGAGGTGTAATGTAGAGATGATGGTGCTGATTTAGTTGATGAGAAAACTTACAGAAGTATTGTGGGGAGCTTGATATTTCTAACCCACACAAGGCCTGATATTCCATATTCAGTTTCACTTGTTTCAAGATATATGAAAAATCCATCTGAAATACATATGAAGGCAGCCAAGAGGATTTTAAGGTATGTGAAAGCCACTCTAAATTTTGGTATTCATTACTACTCTTCTGAAAAGTTCAATCTTGTTGGATTTAGTGATTCAGATTGGGGAGGTAGTCTTGATGACCGTAAGTCCACATCTGGAAATTGTTTCTCTTTTGGTTCTGGTTTGATTAAAAAAACAAAGCATTGTTTCCCTCTCATCTACAAAAGTGGAGTATGTTGTAGTTACCTCAACAGGTACACAAGCTCTTTGGCTCAGAAAATTTTTGGAAGAAATTGGAGAGAAACAAGTTCAACCTACAGTGATTTATTGTGATAATATAAGTGCCATCAAGTTAGCAAAGAATCGAGTTCATCATAGCAGGACAAAACATTTTGACCTAAAATATCACTTCATTATAGATTTGGTACAGAAGAAGGATATTGAATTAAAACATATAAATACTCAGCATCAACTAGCAAATATCTTCACCAAAGCAGTGGCAAAAGATCAATTTTTGGCAATAAGAGATAAGATAGTAAATCCTCATTAATCATTAAGGGGGAGTGTTGGAAATAATGATTAATTAGTTATGTAAAATGCTGACAAAGTAGCCAGCAGATTTTGTGTTCACTGCAAAATTAAAGCAGGAGATTGTTAGGGTGGTTAGTGCTGCTAGAAAGTGCTAGAAATTAGTTGTAATTCAAGTAGATTTATTCGAGAGTTGATTTTAGTAATAGTTTTACTATTTAATAATGTAGTTAATAGTTGAATGAATATATGAGATTTGCAACATTTTTTAGCTCACACACTGACTGTGTTTTTTAATTGTTTTATCTATATTTTTTATATGTATTGTTCTTCATAGTACTGTTGGCTTCAACTGCTTCAATGGTTGCTGAATCAACTAGTGGATTAGCTGAATCACTTGTTTCCAATCCCTTCGCTTATAGCTTCGTTCCTTCCCCTCCCTACGTGTAGATTAATAGGTACTAGCAGCCACCACTGAATAGGTACTAATAACAAGTTAGGTGTATGAGCATTCTAGGATGATCCAACGACGAGAATGGAGTTCTTCCACCAGGGTATAAGTGGATATTTTATCTACAACGATTCTGGTCAAGAGATGGATGATGGCACAGAACAAGATCTCTTGCTGGTGTTGTTGGGTTAGATGATGGTATTGGATAGACAGACGCTGCGTAGGGTGCTTCGAGTTGATATTCTTCTGGTTCTAGATCTCGATCAGGTATAAGTGCATATTCTGTAATCTCCATTAACTGATTAATTAGAACTTCTATTGTTGGGTGTCCAACTGCCTTTACCTTAGCCATTGGGTAAACGGTGTTGGAATTTTATGGTGATTTCAAACACAAAATATCAGAGAACAACGCTCTAATATAAAGGTGGAATTTGCTGCTAAATTCCTTAACAAACAGACAACACAAAACTACTTTGTTTCTGCACAAAAACTGATAATTTCGTTTTCTGGACTTGATGTTGCAGCAACAGGATTCTGGTGTTGCAGCAACAGGAAAAACACTATGTTTTTTATAACACAGAAAAACAGAAAAAATTGCTTACTGGAAACTGTGTTGCGGCAACACAGTTTGGTGTTGCAGCAACGCTGATCGTGGTGTTGCAGCAACGCGAGTTTTGACATCAAGCCACTAGGTGTAACGGCAACACGTTTTTGACGCTAAGTCACTTTAAGAAAATTGACGCTTTGGTGTTACAACAACTAAAACAAGTTGGCGTCAAAATCACTAATAGACTTGCAGAGTAAAATCAAAGTGTTTTTGACACTTAGTATAACAGCAACTGAAAATTAGCAAAAAAGTAAACTTGTATTCATGAACAATAACCAAAACTGATACAGTAAACTAAGTTGTTACAAGAGGAACGCTTCAGTTCCAGAAATCGTTTTTCTCTAACTCAGAAAATCACAGGTTCAGCACTGTTGTGCATTTACAGAAGAGAATCACTATATTCTTCTAACCTTCTCTCTTTTTCTCTCAAAGTACAAAAATAGAACTGTTATTCTAAAATTCCTTACACTCATACAGAAAACAGAACTGCTATTCTTTTCTGCTTACACCTTCTTGCTCTTGAAAACATAACTCCTGTGCGTTACATTTATAGGAAAATAAATATCTGAAGTTAAACTATAAAGTAAGAAAAATATATGCTGATATTTATCTTTTTATTTATTGCAGAAGAGGCGGTGATGTTTTTCTCGGTGGAAATAAGTCGGTTGCAAGGGAATTAATTTCTGCACATTTAATGTTCAAAAATATCAGAAGACTTTGCGGCACCGAACAATCTGAAATAACTGCTGTAGATCAAATCTTTGTTCAGCATTTATGTGATGCAGTTGGAATTAAATTCCAACACTCCCCCTTATTTTCAACTGCTGCATACTCATGCATTTTCTGAAATGATCAAAACTTTTTTGTGGCAATGGTTTTGTCAAGATATCAACAAGCTGATCCTCTGTTCTGCAGTGCTGTAAAACAATTTCACCATTGTTAACCAATTCACGTATGAAGTGAAATTTGGTATCTATGTGCTTTGTTATTTTATGAAAAACAGAGTTTTTAGACAAAGCTATTGTTGAGCTATTTTCGCAGTAAATGGTTGTGCCATTTTCTTGTTCATGACACAAATCTCTGAGAACTCTTCTCAGCCACACTGCTTGGCATGCTGCTGCTGTTGCTCCCACATACTCTACCTATGTTGTTGATAAAGCCACAACTGGTTGCTTCTTGGAAGCCCATGAGATGGCTCCCGATCCCATATGAAATACATATCCTGATGTGCTTTTCCTATCATCAACACTTCCAGCCCAATCACTCTCCGTGTAACCTGTCAAACTGAAAGTTTTAGAAGAGGAGTATAAAATAACAAACCCCTTCATTCCATTCACATACCTTAGAATCCTCTTGGCTGCCTGCCAATGAGTCTCTTTCGGTCTTTCCATAAATCTGGAGATTAAACTCATAGCGTGAATAATGTCTGGCCTAGTTGCAGTCAAGTACATAAGGCTGCCAACTATGCTCTTGTACAATTTTGGATCCAAATCATTGCTGTTGTCTTCTTTGGTCAATTTCAGCCCCACTACTGTTGGAGTCACAGCTGCTTTGCTGTTCTGCATGTTAAATCTCTTCAACACTGCTTCTACATATTTATCTTCAGAAATGAAAACACCATTTTCACTTTGGTCTACGTCAATTCCAAGAAAATATCTTAATAAACCCAAGTCAGTCATTTCAAATTCACTTTTCATGATTGTTTCAAAATCAGCAATGAGAGAAGCATCATTGCTAGTAAAAATCAGATCATCTACATATAAAACAACAATAATAATCTTACCGTCATTCTCCTTTATGTAGAGTGTGGGTTCACCATCACACTTATCAAATCCATTCTCAATCAGGTAAGCATCTATTCTGTTGTACCATGCTCTTGGAGCTTGCTTCAGCCCATAAAGAGCCTTCTTCAGTTTGCAAACTTTATGCTCTTGGCCATCAACTTCATAACCTGGAGGTTATTCAACATAAACCTCTTCTTTTAACACTCCATTCAGGAATGCAGATTTAACATCCATCTGATAAATCTTCCATTTGTGTTGTGCTGCAATAGACAACACTGTTCTGACCGTTTCCATCCTTGCTACTGGTGCAAAGGTTTCATCATAGTCTCTGCCTTGTTGCTGCTTGTAGTCTTTCACAACAAGTCTTGCTTTGTGCCTGTCAATCTTGCCTTCAACATTGCTTTTGGTCTTATAGACCCACTTAACTCCAATGGCATCTTTGCCTTTACGGAGGTCCACTAACTCCCATGTTTTACTCTTTTCAATTGCACCAATTTCTTCATTCATTGCTTCAATCCATTTATCTTCATTTACAACATCTTCAAAATGAACTGGGTCATCAACATGAAAATACAAAGCGAATAATGAATTTAGACTGGTGTTGGTACTTACCTATCCTTGTTCATAAATCTCATTCAGATTTCTGAATCTTGGTCTTCTTGGTGTGCTTGGAGTTCCATCCGAACTTGAGGGTATTTCAGATCCCTGTGGTATGCTTCGAGACGCACTGCCTTGACTTCTTAAGGCTGTCCGAATTCCAGATTGTGGTGTGGTTTGCTGAGTTTGTTGTGGTGGAGGAGGAACCACCAAGGAAGGATTATTTGCTGCTTTCCCTTCGTGTTCTTCTTCATGAGACACAATTGCCTTCACATTCACTGTTCTTTCTAGACTTCCATCCCAAGCTTCATCTTCAATGAACTGCACATCCCTGCTTACTATTAATTTCTTAGTGGATGGATTATAGAGTTTGTATGCTTTTGACTCTTCACAATAGCCAACAAACACACACTTCTCCCCCTTACTATCAAGCTTTCTCCTTAGCTGATTTGGTACATGTGCATAAGCTACACAACCAAATACTCTCATGTGAGTGACAGTTTGCTTTTGACCACTCCATGCTTCTTCTGGTATTCTATTCATCACAACTTTAGTTGGGTCTCTATTCAAGATGTAAACTGCGCAAGTGACAGCTTCTGCCCAATACTCATGAGGCAAGTGTTTTGCCTTCAGCATACTTCTGACCATGTCAAGAATGGTCCTATTCTTTCTTTCGGCAACACCGTTTTGCAGAGGTGTATACCTTGCTGTGAACTGTTTTTGTATGCCATTCTCTCTGCAAAAACGCAGAAAGTCTTAGGAGATGTATTCTCCTCCTCTATCTGTTTTGAGCACTTTGATGTAATGTCCACACTGTTTTTCAACAAGAGTTTTGAAGTGGTGGAATTTCTCAAACACTTCACTCTTTTGTTTCAACATATACAACCATGTCTTTCTGGTGTAATCATCAATGAAAGTTAAAACATATATGTTTCCGCCAAGTGATGGTACTTGCATCGGTCCACACACATCAGAGTGGACAATTTCCAAGGGTGCTTTTTCCCTTATACTCTTTCCTGCTGGAAAGCTTTCTTTGTGCTGCTTGCCCAAGACGCAGCCTTCACAAAGGCTGCCCGGTTTCTCAATCAATGGCAATCCTCTTACCATTCCCTTTCTGTGCAACAAATTCAGGCCTCCGAAATTGAGATGTCCAAATCTCAAATGCCACAACCAATTCTCATCTTTCACTTGTTCCTGAAAGACTTCTTGTGTTACGGCTGCAATAGTTCTTCCTTCCTTCAAATCTGCCTTGAGTTTGAGAGGAAACATTCTATTGTTGGTCATTTGCACCTGTGCAACAATCTTCTTACTTGGAGGTATATCTGTGATTGTACACATATCATCTTTGAAGAACACATTGTAACCTTTGTCAATGAGCTGCCCAATGCTCAAAAGATTACATTTCAGCCCAGGTACATAGTATACATCTGGCATAATCATCTGTTCTCCATTTCTTGCTCGGATACTGACGCTGCCTTTAGCCTTGACAACTATCTTAGTATCAGTCCCTGTTGTTACCTCAGATTTCACATCTTCATCCAGATTGGCAAACATTGCAATATTTCCAGTCATGTGATTACTACAACCTGAGTCTAAGAACCCAACATCTTCTTGTTTGTCTTGTGCAATTTTACATGTTAACAGCACATTCTTGGGATTCTTATTTTCTTCATTTGCAAAATTAACATTCTGCCTACTATTCATGTCATTTTTTTTTCCCTACATTCATTGGCATAGTGCCCATATTTCTTACAATAATGACATTGGACTTGGGATTTGTCATACCTTTGTCCATGAGCTTGCTGTTTGCATGAACCTTCATCTTGGTTCTGATTGCAGCTCCTTCCGCTTGTGCTTGCAGGATAATATCTGCCTCTGTTTTGGCTTCTTCCACGACCTCTGTTATTTGCTCTGCCTCTACCTTTTCTTTGGCTGAAAGACATCTGAGTCTTGAATGCTTGCTCAAAAAAGGAATCTGTTCCTCTACTCAGTCTGTGTTCATGAGACATAAGAGAAGCACTCAGTGCATCTACTGTGAACTGTGAGAGATCTTTTGTTTCTTCTATTGCTACCACAACAGCCAAACCTTGAGGGTAAACTTCTCAATATTTTCTCTACAATCCTTCTTTCTTCAAGAATCTCACCATGAGATCTTATCTCGGTTATCAACCCAATAACCTGAGTGAAGAATGAATCTATTGTATCAGATTCCTTCATGCTGAGTGTTTTAAAGTCTCTCCTCAACATCTGCAACTTTGCAGTCTTCACCTTCTCCATGCCTTGATAGGCAGTTTTGAGAATATCCCATGCCTCTTTAGATTTTGTTGCTGCTGCAATCCATGGAAAGACACTTTCATGTACTGATTGGAAGAGGAAAAAGAGGGCTTTGGCGTCCTTCTTCTTGTCACTCTTCAACTGGTCTCTTTCTGCTGTTGTCAAAGCAGCCAGTGCTGTTGCATCTGTTGGTTCAGCATAACCAGTTTCAACCAGCTCCCATATTCCTTGAGAAGCAAACAATGCTTTCATTTTTATGGACCAATCACTATGATTTTTTCCATTGAGCTGTGGCAGTTGGGAATTTGTCAAACCTGTTCTAGCATCTGCCATCTTAACTCTGTATATGTAAAGAAGAGATACTGACTGTAAAAACAAGCAAAACTTTCTCTGCTGGAAAAATCTGCTCTTTAAACTTCTTACAGCTCCTCCAGTGAAAAACAAACTTTGTTTTTGACTCACTGAGTGCCTAGACTAGCTCTGATACCAGGTTGGAAATTTATGGTGATTTCAAACACAAAAGACTAGAGAACAACGCTCTGATATTATGGTGGAATTTTCTGCTAAATTCCTTAACAAACAGACAACACAAAAATGCTCTGTTTCTGCACAGAAACTGATAATTTCATTTTCTAGACTTGGTGTTGCAGCAACAGGATTCTGGTGTTGCAGCAACAGTTAATAACACTCTATTTTTTATAACACAGAAAAAACAGAAAAAATTGCTTACTGGAAACTGTGTTGCAGCAACAGGACTTGGTGTTGCAGCAACGCTGATCGTGGTGTTGCAGAAACGCGATTTTGACGCTAAGTCGCTTTAAGAAGTTGGGCGTCAAAATCACTTATAAATTTACAGTGAGACAATTGATGCTTGGTGTAACAGCAACTAAAACAAGGGGCGCCAAATCACTAATAGACTTACAGAGTAAAATCAAAGTGTTTTTGACACTTGGTCTAACAGCAAGAGAAAATCAACAAAACAGTAAACTTGTATTCGTGAACAATAAATAAAACTAATACAGTAAACTTAGCTGTTACAAGAGGAACACTTCAGTTCCAGAAATCGATTTTCTATCTCAGAAAATCGCAGGTTCAGCACCGCTGTGCATTTACAGAAGAGACTCACTATGTTCTTCTAACCTTCACTCTTTCCTCTCAGAGTACAAAAACAGAACTGATGTTCAAAAATTTCTTACACTCACACAGAAAACATAACTGTTGTTCTTTTCTGCTTACGCTGCCTCTCTTGCACTTGAAAACAAAACTACTGTGCATTACATTTATAGGAAAATAAAAATCTGATTAAACAATAAACTAAGTAAAATATCTGCTGATATTTATCTTTGTATTTATTGCAGAAGGCGGTGATGCCTTTTCAGCAAAAATAAGACGGCTGTCTGCAGGGGATTTAATTTCTGAATTTAATGCTCAAAAATATCAGAAGACTTTGCGGCACCAAACAGTCTGAAATAATTGTTGTAGATCAAATCTTTGTTCAGCATTTATGTATCTTCAACTACTTCAATGGTTGCTGAATCAACTACTGGATTAACTGAATCACTTGTTTACAATCCCTTCGCTTATAGCTTTGTTCCTTCCTCTGCCTATGCCTAGATTAATAGGTAGTAGCCACCACCGAATAGGTACTAATAACGAGTGAGGTGTATGAGCGTTCTAGGATGATCCAACGACGAGAATGGAGTTCTTCCACCAAGGTATAAGTGGATATTTTATCTACAACGATTCTGGTCAAGAGATGGATGATGGCACAAAACATGATTTGTTGCTGGTGTTGTTGGGTTAGATGATGGTATTGGATAGACAGACACTGCGTAGGGTGCTTCAAGTTGATATTCTTCTGGTTCTAGATCTCGATCAGGTATAAGTGGATATTCTGTAATCTCCATTGACTGATTAATTAGAACTTCTATTGTTGGGTGTCCAACTGCCTTTACCTTAGCCATTGGGTAAACAGGTGAAGCTTAGTAGACTGGAACTAGGTAAGGTACTGGATCATTCACTCGCTCTGGATTAACTGACTTTGGTACCTTTGGTATGGGAACCATGTCAATCGCTTCTCAATCAATTGGATCACTTTCTTAATTAGCAGAATCAACAGACTCTACATTTACTGAATCTACCTCTCCTAGCGCTGGGTAAACCCAAGATGGAAATACGTGAAGGGAAGCTGGGATGGGAATAGATACCAGGCAAGATAGTGGTGGGTAAGCTATTGATAATGGGTCTCGATCTTACATTTCGGCTACCTCTTCTTCTCTTGTTATTGCTGTTGCTGCAAACAAATGCTACTCATCTACTAGCTCTTCTACTCCTTATGTTACTTATGCTACTCATCTTGCTTAAACATATTACTCTACATGTACTCGTGTTGGGTCTATTGCTTAGTCAGCTGCATCTACCTCTACTTCTACCTATGCTACTAGTGATGGATAAGAAACTGGGTCTACTGCTTAGTCAACTGCTTCTACCTCTACTTCTACCTATGCTACTAGTGATGGATAAGAAACTGTGTCTCCATCACTAACCTTAGATCTCGGCTCATACGACCAGAGTTGCTGGTTGAGAAATAGCTCTGTGTACCATTAGTTCCTGACCCGGATAATAGATCCCCTTTCCTTTATTTGGTGCCAGCTCATCATAGATGCAACAGTATTAGTTCTCGGCTCATCACAACCTATTATACTATATTTAGTATCACCTAAACCTTGAGCTCCGAAACATCCATGCTCGCTTAGATAATGTAATGTTCCCTAAAGGAGTAATCCTCATGTGTCCAAGAAAGGTGTGAAGGTATAATCAGTAGGGCCTAAACCTCTCTACGATAGTTGAGGGGCTGGTCATCATCCCGACCTCTTGTTGCTATTGGGTTGGTTATAATCCATATCTCCAAGAAATAGTTCCAGTGATAATATATCCAAGCAAGTTCACAAACATGAGTGGACTCACAAGTTCATTCACACTCTAGATGTTGTGCCAAGGAGTTGGTATGTTCATGAAGAGACTAGGAGAGAGACAAGAGATTGAGACATAGTATCTAAGAAGTTCTGCATGACATTCAGGTTTTGCATCAAAACATCCCACACTCATTATAATTTTGAAACAGATGAAGAGATTCATTTTCAGTGGAGAAGAATCTGAACCTTCATGCCTAGTGAAAAGAGTGGGTCACCTTGAACCAGAGCATCTACATCAGTTTTCATGAACATATGGATAACTATTAGTTAGAGAAGATCCCTAGAACATCATTTTCTTGAGCTCTAAATGAAGGTATGGATCAGGTCAAAATTGAATCACTAGATTATCCTTATACTCCCAAGATCTAATGGATATGAAATTGGACAAGGTAATGTCTTAGAAATTTAGAGGATATGGATATGTCTATTTATCTTCATATAGATATGTTGTTGAAGCTAGTGGAACTGCAATTTGAGATAAGGTGTAATATCCATTGGCTGGAATGTTTGTTATCATATGATGAGGCAAATGATATACCAGTGAACCCCACCCATGGGTCAAGTCCTATTTTCACTTGGACACCTTTACCAACCTTCCAACAAAGTAGTTAATGAATTGATGGAAGGGCATCAATAAGAGCTTTCTAAAACATCCAGCCTTTTTGTGGGATTTGGACACCTCAAACAATCTAGTAGAGTCTCGCTGGATAGATTTTGATCAAATAACCTCTGTCCATAATCCATTGCAATTTATTATCCTCCATACACTCTTGCCTACCAAGGCATAAATAGTAATATTTTTTTGAAAACTTAGCCCCCTTGGGATTTTGGGAGAGCAAATTTATTCCACTTAACCAAAGACAATCCATATTTCTCCCTACTACCATACCATATGAATTAGAAATAGAGCCACTGAATCTTGTAAAGAATGCCCCTAGGGATCAAAGATAGTATTTACCAGAAGACATGTTGTGCTTCTAAAACTGTTTTAACTAGAACTAGTCAAACCCATCTTGATAACCAATAGTTACACTAGTGATGAATAAGGTTCTCCATTTTCCTTATAAGCCAATTCCAATCAAGCTTTCAATAATCATTTGCTTTTAAGAAAAAGCTTTTTTCGCTAGATAATCAGATCTTTACCCATAATCTATTAAGAAGTGCAATATATATATAGGTGCTCTATAAAGGTGGGAAGAATGAAAATAGGATCGAGCTTACCTACTAGACTTACCTACTAGATTATCAGCACTAGATGAAATAAGAAATCACATAAAGTAATAGAATTAGAATTTAATAACTAACTCCAAAGATTGGACAAAAATACTCAACAAGAACATTATAACACAAATTGAAGCATGAACTATGCATTCTAACAATGAGTATGTTAAATAATCCACTTTATTTTTAAAAGTAAAGGTTGTAAGCCAAATAAAAATAGAACTGTGAAAAGAAACTATTTGGAATTGCAACTATAGTGGGAGTTAATTCTTGATACAAAACAAAGAATAAAGGAATCGTTTCCAGTTTGTAATAAGAAATCTTCAGAAGAACTCAATCAATTGACAACATTATAATACACAAACTATAAATTGTCACTGTAGTTTCAAAAGAGTAACATGGGACTGATAAATAAGAACAAATCTAAGGGGATGGGCAAGAGGAAAATGTGTCAAATTGATATAACCCATATGTCTTTCAACCAACATAAAGGTGGAACAATTAAATAGAACATGTAGGGTAAAAGCACCTTCAAATTGTAACATTTAACTACCCATAATAATAACAAGTTACTTTCTACTCTTTATCCAATACCAATTCTAGTCAAGAGTCCAAAATTTCTCTTGAAATAGAACATCTAAAAAAAAATACAAAGTGGGAACTCCACTATAATTACCCATCCATTGAAACAAATGCATATACCTCAACACTCGGTAAAAACCCACAACTTACAAACACATATAAATGATCTACTAAGGAACAATGATTTAATGCAATCTCACATCCTATGTTTACAAGAAATATATTTGAAAGAACACATCTTATTACAAAAACTTGAAGATATATAGATTTTGGAACATTTGCAGTTTTAAGAGAAAAAAGTAGAAGCTACAATATAAAAGATGATTCTTCAGGACATGCATATTGAGTTCCTAATTTCTATGTTGCACCTTCTGCAACATTGACCAACACATTGCATACTGTTACAAAAGCATTTTGTAATACACCCTCAAATTTAACAATATTTATTGTAGAGATTTCAACATGGATATGCTTCAAAGCATTAGAAAAACAAACAAACTAAAATGCTAACATTATGTAATATACCCTTATATTTAACGATATTCATTTTAGAGATTTCAACATGGATATGCTTCAAAGCAATAAGAAAACAAACAAACTAAAATGCTATATTGGAAGCAGCAATATAAGGAAGGGCAAACAATTTTCATTTCACTACCTTATTTTGTTGAATTCAACTTTTGCTACAAATTACTATTGATTTTTGTCTTCTCAAACATAACTCTAATTCTGAAATTGACCATGGTTATTTTTAAAAGCACAAAAAGATTACAAATCTTTTCACATGGAATAGATTTGAGTCTGTAATATAATGACCCACTTTGACTAAATAATAAAATGTTTATTTGCAAAATGAGCATAGCTTTAGGAATTTGCAATCAATATTATGACATCATTCATAACTAGATGTTAATATAAAATGGAAAAAACTTTCAATGGGTTCTCTAAGTTTGTACTTTTCACAACTACATTGATAAAGCATAGTCACTGATTCTTTTAACATATAACATAGTGATTAGATAAGAGGCCTTCACCACAATTTCTTTTTGTAAATACCCAATAGAAATGACTAGAAATGCACATTGGAAATGGGAGTTGGAGGTGTCTCATCTAGTAGAAAAGGTATAAATTCTTCTAGTAAATCTTGGTGATCATAAAGTAGTATTTCCACCTATCTCATTTGGTAGTAAAAGTGCAAATTCTTCTAATAAATCTCTCATCTAGTAGAAAAAGTATAAATTCTTCTAGTGAATCTTGATGATCATAAAATAGTGTTTCCACCTATCTAGTTTGATAGCAAAAGCTTAAATTCTTCTAATAAATCTTGATGATCATAAAATAGTGTTTCCACCTGCATACAGACAAATAGAATTAAATTCCTTATAGAATAACTTAGCTTAAAAGAATTAGAAGAAATTAACATTTATGTTCTCATATTTGCAAAACACTAGAAAGTACCTCTTTGTATACTTCATCTCTTGATTTGTTCCCAGATTTATACATGTTTAGTATATTTAAAAAGTTTGGGTATACTTGTTCATCTCTTTGAAACCTTGTCTGAAAATAATAAACCAAAACAAGAATGTCAAAACAAGAATGTTATAACAAATACTCCTATACCAGTTTAACATTTCAAAAACACATCTAGTTACAATAAATTGGGTTATAAATATAAAATAGCTTTCAAATATCAAAGAACTAATACATCCTCATCTGCATTGTCTTGATTTTATTAACATAATTCATCATCTGCATTACCTTGATCTTATTAATATAACGGGTTGCTTGGCGAAAATCAGCAGGTTTTTGACCGGAAAGAAATATAATTTCATAACCTTTAGGCAGAAAGATATTAAAACCCAAAATAAGGAAATTATGGCCTTTAAATAAATTTTTTACTCGAACTATAACATCGACCGTATCAAGTCTGCCGAGTTGCCAGAAAAATTGCCATTTGTAGTTAATGTAGACCAAAGAAAATAACAGGTATTGATTGATAATGCCAATCTTTATATAAAAAAGGTACAGACCTTCGGGCTTTGAAAGCATTCATGACCTGGATGAAGTCATCATATTTCTCTTTATTATCCTTGAAAGTCTCTTTTACTTCCTTGATATATGCGACAGCACCACGCACTCGTCCCGACCTGTATTAGATTATTCAGAAGCAACAAAAATGTCAGAACATAACCAGCTTACCAGTCATCCGTTTTGTATAAAGATGTAAACAAATGCACTTAGAAGGACAAGGATTTAGCAAGGAATAGGAATGGGGATGCTAGTACTGGAGTAACAAGGGATAGAAAATGGCGATCATGGCGATCTCCGGGGTTGGTTCTTTATCCGCTTCTAGGTATTGATCTGGAAATTGAACTACTTAAACTGCACCCGACGCATCTTCATCTCTTTCTACTATGGATGCTACTTTATTGGTTTGTTGCTACTAGGTCTTGCTTGATCTTCCCTTGCTTCTGGTGTTACCTTAGCTTCTAGATTATATGTGGCTGGTCCTGGTACATTTTCTTAATCTACTGAATAAAAATAGGATTCTACAACTGCTCTTGTCGTTTCTCTTGGTGTTTCAATGCCTGGGACTGGTTCTCGACCTGGAGGATCTGCATATGGTGATTAGGATGCTTACTCTGCTACTAATTTACCTACTGGATATGCTGCTAGCGGTACTGGTGAATCGAATCTTGTTAGAACTTTTGTTTCTTACTCTACTGGTGCGACTAGATATGGTTCGGATGTGGAACTAACTGGATCTCGTTCTCTAACATGAAAGGTGGACTCTGGCTACACGAAAGGTGGACTCTGGATTCTGCGTCTGTAGCCTTTGTGTTTTCTCTTGGTAAAGAGACCTATGATCTTAGCTCTATTACTATTACTGGTGCTGAACCGACATGATCTATTTTTTTGGTGCTATATCTACTACTATCGCTACTGGTGGTTCTTTTACTCTATATCAATCATGAAAAGCTCCTTCAGCTCATTCACCTCTAGACCTAAAATCATCATATTCATCTTGATCACTATCTCTATCACTACATTAGGTGGTTTTATCTAATGTGGTGGTTATTTCCCGTTCCCCATGTGTAGTGGTTAGTTCCCTATATGTGTCTCTATATGGATCATCCACTACTCGATCACGAAGGTCATCATCTCGATCACAAGGTACTAGTTCATTTGCTTAATCGACAAGATCTACTTATGTTGAACCTGTTGCTGTAGAGTCAACTACATATTCAACTGAAAAAACATCTACTTTTCTTGTTGCTGCTGGTACTAGAGGTGGTGGCGGGTAAACTATTGGTCCTATATAGCTGGATTAGCTTTCTGGGCATGGGTATGTATCTTCAACTGCTTCAGTGGTTGCTGAATGAACTACTGGATTAACTGAATCACTTGTTTACAATCCCTTCGCTTATAGCTTTGTTCCTTCCCCTGCCTACGCCTAGATTAATAGGTACTAGCAGCCACCACTGAATAGGTACTAATAACAAGTTAGGTGTATGACCGTTCTGGGATGATCCAACGACGAGAATGGAGTTCTTCCACCAAGGTATAAGTGGATATTTTATCTATAACGATTCTGGTCAATAGATGGATGATGGCACAGAACAGGATCTGTTGCTGGTGTTGTTGGGTTAGATGATGGTATTGGATAGACAGACGCTGCGTAGGGTGCTTCGAGTTGATATGCTTCTGGTTCTAGATCTCGATCAGGTATAAGTGGATATTCTGTAATCTCCATTGACTGATTAATTAGAACTTCCATTGTTGGGTGTCCAACTGCCTTTACCTTAGCCATTGGGTAAACGGGTGAAGCTTAGTAGACTGGAACTAGGTAAGCTACTGGATCATTCACTGGCTCTGGATTAACTGATTTTGGTACCTTTGGTATGGGAACCATGTCAATCGCTTCTGAATCAATTGGATCACTTTCTTAATTAGCAGAATCAACAGACTCTACATTTACTGAATCTACCTCTCCTAGCGCTGGGTAAACTCAAGATGGAACTACGTGAAGGGAAGCTGGGATGGGAATAGATACCAGGCAAGATAGTGGTGGGTAAGCTATTGATAATGGGTCTCGATCTTACATTCCGGCTACCTCTTCTTCTCTTGTTATTGCTGTTGCTGCAAACAACTGCTACTGATCTACTAGCTCTTCTACTGCTTATGTTACTTATGCTACTCGTCTTGCTTAAACATATTACTCTACATCTACTGGTGTTGGGTCTACTGCTTAGTCAGCTGCATCTACCTCTATTTCTACCTATGCTACTAGTGATGGATAAGAAACTGCGTCTCCATCACTAACCTTAGATCTCGGCTCACACGACCAGAGTTGCTGGTTGAGAAATAGCTCTGTGTACCATTAGTTCCTGACCCGGATAATAGCTCCCCTTTCCTTTATTTGGTGCCGGCTCATCATAGATGCAACAGTATTAGTTGTTGCCTCATCACAGCCTATTATACTATATTTAGTATCACCTAAACCTTGAGCTCCGAAACATCCATGCTCGCTTAGATAATATAATGTTCCCTAAAGGAGTAATCCTCATCTGTCCAAGAAGGTGTGAAGGTATAATCATTGGGGCCTAAACCTCTGTACAATAGTTGAGGGGCTGGTCATCATCCCGACCTCTTGTTGCTATTGGGTTGGATATAATCCATATCTCTAAGAAATAGTTCCAGTGATCATCTATCCAAGCAAGTTCCCAAACATGAGTGGACTCACAAGTTCATTCACACTCTAGATGTTGGACCAAGGAGTTGGTATGTTCATGAAGAGACTAGGAGAGACTTGAGAGGCAAGAGATTGAGACATAGTATTTAAGAAGTTTTGCAGACATTCAGATTTGCATCAGAAGATCCCACACTCACTATAATTTTGAAACAGATGAAGATATTCATTTTCAGTGGAGAAGAATCTTAACCTTCATGCCCAGTGAAAAGATTGGGTCACCTAGAACCAGAGCATCTACATCCGTTTTCATGAACATATGGATAACTATTAGTTAGAGAAGATCCCTAGTGTTGGGTATTTTTGCAATGGGAAAATACCAAAACCAAACATTAAATGAACACACAGTCAATGCTCTTTTTCCTTTGCTCTAGGATCTTTTTGCACAGAGGACCCTTTTTAAAAAGAACTGAGAACAGAGTATTTCACCACCATAAAGATTTCCATTCATTAAAATAAACACACTAATACATATTCATCCTCTTTGCTGAGAGGGATTTACCAAAAAAAACATTCAACCAAAACTCTGTTTTCACCTGAGAATTCACTGAGACATATTCATCCTCTTTCACTCAGAGGTATTCACCAAAAAATTACAAAAGAAATTACTCTGTCTCCTTTGAAATTTTACACCACTGTGTGTAAATATTTCATTTACATTCACTGCTGTGTGAAAACAAAAATTAGAGCGATTTACACATTTACCTTTTTACTGTTGTGTGAAACAATTCATGGTTTCACATACTTGCCCATGGTTTTTCTTCTTTCAATTCTCTGCCTTCTCCTGCACTGCTGTGCATTCTTTTTCTTACATTACAAAAATTACCCTGCTCGGATTTTTACCATTTCCTCACAAAACATTTCAACCCAAAAAATATTCACACACACTCCTGTGTGTTTTCTGGTTTTCATTCACTGCTGCGAATACATTGTTCTGCTCCACCCCGTGTGGAATACACCATTGTTTTCATAGGCTCCTGCGAACCCAATACATTTTCTCCCTGTGTGCAATGCAATACAACATTTTCACATTACAATCCCTGTGTGTAATACTCATAACACACAACACACAGTCAACCCATTTACAATACGATCCATATGGAAAGTAATAAAAAAAACTTACCTTACATTTTCCGCCCATGCTCAATAAATATTACGGGCGGTAAAACATTAAATATATGACCAAAACTATGTCATTTCATAATCATAAGGTATGGTCAATTATGTTACTCCACGCTGCATTAACTTTCAACAGGCCCCGTATGTACTTTGGACAATTTTAAACGGCGAAGAACTTTCCCTTGAATCGGACGGCAGAGAGCATGCATCTTGATCGGACGCATATCGGACAGGGGTTGTTGACTGAACTTTATCGTCCGAAAAATGTGAGGTGATGATGTCACGGCAATCCACGTGTTTGCACCAAATCGCGTCGGAGCTCCTCGCACGGAAAGAAATTTAAGCCAAAAGGTGGTGCGATGACTTACCGGCGGTTTATGGTTTGCTTCGGTGGTTTTCTGCTGGGTGGTTTCCCGCGCGCGTTGAATTGCTGGCCCGCGCGCACAGGGGAAATTAAAAATTTCAACACTCCCCTTTAATTTCACCTGCTGGGCATTCGGTCATACCCAGACACTTTCTCAACTCCTTGACATGCTGTTGTTACAAAAGAGTCTTCCTCTTAACAGAGGGATTCACCACTGTCCATGTTGAAAAACATCTTCCTCTAAACTAGAGGGATTCACATGTCTATGCTAAAAAGCATCTTCCTCTTCACAGAGGGATTCTTCAAACACAACAAATCTTCCTCTTAAGAGATCGATTCACTAACACTGCTTCAGATGCAGTTCCACAAGCAACAAAATAGTCTTCCTCTTAATAGAGGGATTAACCTGAAACTATGCTTAAGAGCACCTTCCACATGACAGAGGGATTCACCATAACAATGTGCTGAAGAACACCTTCCTCTTGACAGAGGGATTCACTTGTGACTATGCTGAAAGGCATCATCCTCTTGATAGAGGGATTTACCATGTGTATGCTAAAAAGCATCTTCCTCTTGACAAAGGGATTTACCATGACACTGTGCTGAAAAGCACCTTCCTCTTTAACAGAGGGATTCACTAAGAACTTCACTTCCTCTCACGGAGGGATTACTGCCAAACACTGCTTTAGATGCAGTTTCAAAACAAAATATTCATTGCACTGTTGTGCATACTCATTACATTGTTCTTTTATTCTGCTGCTTATTCTCTGCTGCACTATTGTGCCATCTTCTTTGCTGCGTCTACCCCACACTGCTGTGTCTACACTTGTTGTTGTGTTGCTGCACTTCACTTAGATTTCGTTGCGAACTCTGCATTGTTGTGCATTCTTCAAAGAAAGAATGCTCTGTCTTTTCTGGAACAATTACTCTGTCCCACCTTACAAATTTACACTGCTCTGTGTAAACAAATTACTCTGTCCCACCTTACAAATTTACACTGCTGTGTGTAAACATTTCTTACATTCACTGTTGTTGCATATGTTGCATTTCAATTCAATGAACAACACATTCACTATACTTACATTTACTGCTATAAAGGAAAAAATTTCTTTTACATCTGCTGCTGTCCATTACCTTTCATTTCTTCAACAAAAACTTCATGCTGCT
>APFE031189957.1:1496-59685 GCA_000404065.3 Pinus taeda | reverse complement strand
TGCTTCCGATTTTGCCATAGGAGGGGTTCTTATGTAGGATGGGCATCCGGTGGCATATAAGAGTGAGAAGTTGTAGGATAGAGAATGGAGGTATCCGGTCCATGAGAAGGAGATGACTGCAATCATTCACTGTCTTCATGTGTGGAGGCTTTACCTAATTGGGAAGTTGTTTGCTGTCAAGACAGACAATGTTGCAGCAAATTATTTTGCATCACAACCAAAGATTTCTACAAAGCAAGCTTGTTGGCAGGACTTCTCGGTAGAATTCGACATGACTATTGAGTATAGATTTAGGAGACTCAATGCGGTAGCAGATGCCCTTAGTAGGAAGGGACAGCTTGCAGCGTTGTAAGGAAAAGACCGGGCAGCAAGGAGTAGGAGTTGAGTTCAGATGTTAGAAGAGATGTAGAATAAGCTCAAAGAAAGTGTTGAGACTCATACTTAGGCACAGAATATAGTGAAGCAGATAAAGGAGGGGAAGACATAAAATTTCTTTCTCCGAGATGGATTCTTGTTCTTTGGAAATTGACTCTATGTTCCAAAGTCATTTGGGCTCAGGAGGCACCTTTTGAAGGAGTGCCATCACTCACTATGGGCTTGCCACCCAGGGCAGAGTCGTTCCTTGGCATTGTTGGAGAGAGGATTCCTTTGCGAGAGGATGCGGGAGGATGTAGAGGAGTATGTACATACGTGCATCATTTGTCAACAGGACAAATCAGATACGCAAAGGCAAGGAGGTCTGTTGCAGCGTTTACTGATTCCTAAGAGACCATGGATGAGTGTCTTGATGGAATTCAATACTCAGTTACCACAAGTACAAGGGTATAATGGGATAATGGTCACGGTTGATCATTTTTCCAAGTATGCTATCTCTGTTCGAACAAAGATGTTGTGTGGAGCTGAGCAGACTACGTAGTTGTTCTTCAAGAACGTAGTGAAGTATTGGGGGATGCCATTAAGCATCGTGTTGGACTGGATCTGCAATTTGCAAGCAGATTTTAGACCACATTGTTCATGTTAGTTGGGATTGATTTGTTGATGAGTTCGAGTTACCATCCATAAACAGATTGGCAGATCGAGAGGATCAATGCATTGCGGGAGGATTACTTGAGACATTATGTGACAACTGATTAGAAGAATTTCCCTGAACTCTTGGATGTGGCTCAGTTTAGCTACAATATACAAAAGAGTTATGTGATAGGGTACAGTCCATTTGAGTTGGTGAATGGAGAGATGTGAGTCACACATCATACCATAGTGTAGGAGGTTTGTTGAGGAGTCCTTATGTGAAGAAGTTCATGAAGGTTTGGGATGAGACCTTGGAGCTGGCACGGTTGCGTTTGCACGAAGCTGCAAGGAGAATGAAGAAATGGGCAGATAAGGGAAGACTAGATGCACACTTCAGTGTGGGAGATATGGTGTTTCTCAGGATTACCAGAGATCAGTTTCAGCCACCTAAGGGGACTACGAGATCATTGACGAGGAAATATGAGTGACCATTCCAGGTGAAGAAGAGAGTGGGGGAAGTTGCTTACGAGTTGGAGCTTCCATGCCATATGCATATGAAACATCTAGTTTTTCATATCAGTCAGTTGAAGAGATGCAGGCTTGATGTTGATCATCCAGAGAAGGTGGAACCATCGAGAGGACCAACCATGATTGTGGAGAAGCCACATCTTGAGAGGGACAAGATTCTGAGTTGTCGATCTGCAGGGATTGGTAGCCACATATGATGGGAATTTCTTGTCAGATGGAAGAATGCACCAGAGGAGGATAGCTGAGAAACAGAGGATTCACTTTCGAGATGGAAGTGGAAGATTGCGAAGTATGACAGGGAGTTACGAAGGAGGGCCGGATTGCCAGGGACGGTAATGCTTTCGGGTGGGGGAGAATGTAATGCCCTGTGGCTCCGTGGTCACACGGGCACACCCACCAACTTGGTGAGTTGAACAAACTGAAGAGAAGGCGACTGAAATAGGCAAGACACCATTATGTGGGTGAAGTGTGGTCGCACATATATAGGCGGGTGAGTCACAAACTCATTCTGTGGGCTGACTGGGCAAGAAGTTTGCGATGGGCTAAAGTGAGGGGGCGGTCCCGCGAGCTGGGCGAGCTGACCCACCTCTCAAGGAGAGTTTGCAAGATGACAAGCCGGTCGGGCGATAAAACAAGAGGTCGGCTGGGTGGCACGGCCTCGCCACCCAACTGTATGAATAGGCTGGCAGGAGGTGAAACGAGACAGATCATTCGATCAATGCAAACTCGGTGAAGAAAAGAAGTATGAGGAGCCGATGTAAACTGTGGCATAGAACCGCAGGTGCAGTGCATGTGCCCGCTCGTCGAGTAAACGCAAGACTTGGCACAAGTTTGGTAGCGAAGGACGAGTCGGGCGACGGGCCGATGAAGGTGTGCTCGCCCAACGAATTGGTGAACGCAGGTGTAAGGTGGAGTCAGGTAACGGGCCGCACGAAGGCATGCCCGCCGGCGAGCTAAGGCACACGGGTGACCTGCGGTAGGGCGCCCACCGAATGACATGACCGTAGGGCGGACTAGCAACCCAGGTGAGGGTGCGTCGTGCACGCCAGGTGGGCGTTCAGGCAGAAATCGGTTAAGTGTGGATTGCAGGTAGAGGTGCGACCAACGTGCAAGGCATGCACAAGTTGGTGCGCCTAGTGGCAAACGACACAGTTGTAAAGTGGAGCTTTTGCTCCCGGTCATCTATATTCTCATAAATTCATAATAAAAAATTATTATTAGATATGATGGTGTCCTCTCTATTGTGTTGAATGTTTATGTTGAATGTTATAATATTAATGGATTCTACACATTAATATTGATTTTTAAAGATGACAAATGTTAGGCATAATTTGCAAAGTCACTTAACACATGAACATGTTAATTACTTAAACAATGCAGTAGGGTTGCCAATTAACGAAAAAGGTATTGGGGCGTGACACGTTTGCTTTTGCCACCAAAATTCACCTTGATTGGGCCTTGAAAATCCAAGTTAACTTTGTCATAGGCAGGCTATTTGTGGAAGAATCTGCTCTCTCGGGCCTCCATGTTACAGAATAACAGACTCAAGGAAAACCCATATACGCACAGTACTTTAGTCACACTGGGGGCCATTATCGATTTTATCTTCGATATTGAACTCAGGCAGAACTAGAGTAGGCGCTGATGAAATGGGGAGAAGGAAGGTTATATATATATATATATATACCAGAATTTCTTGGTTTATGCCATTGATTGTTCGTTAATTTCTTTGCTTAGTGCTCGCCCACACGCTTGTTGGTTTGCCCTAACTGATAAAGTTAATTTGTGTTCATTTTTCAGGTCCAGTTGCTTACGCGTCAACATAGAAACGTTGTCGCGTCACTTGACTATGCCTCTTCACATGGCAGCACGCTGAGCATCAGTCATGACCAGTGATCTTTTAAGTGAACATCCGTTCGTGAAAATGGATTGACAGGATAGATCGACTAAGAGTGTGAACGTACATGCTGGAGTGCTTGGAGTGTCTGGGTTGGGTTGTAAAGTTATCCAACTCTATGTGGAAAAGCAATCACAACAATGACTTAGGTAGTGCCTCAGTGGTCAGGCTTTTTGGGGGCGGCCAATAGTTTTTGTCAACGTACATATCAATCTTGTTTTTGGTAGAAATGACACCCTGCTGCGCACCGCCCTTTGATTGCGGTTGCGGGGCTGTCTGTCGGGGTCTAAATACGCGGGAATCCTAACGAACTTTCGGGTCACCGTGGACTAAGTCTCTCATTGTGGAGTATTCAGTTACTCGATGGCCGTACAAATGCCTTGGGTTCCATGGGAGACGTTCGAGTGCTTCTAAGAAATTGCGATTTTAAATGCAAATTATTTCACTATGGCAAAAGTTCGAGTAATATTAACAAATTGCAATTTTAAATGTAAATTTCGGTATGGCAAATGAAAAAACATTTGGGGATTATCTTCGGGAATTTAACTATCCAAAACCCAATTTTATATAAATATGGTGTTATCATATTAGAATGGCTAGATGGTTTTTCCATCTAATATTAAGGCCAATAGAGTATAAGGCCAATAGAGTATAAGGGAAAAAAAATTAGAATTTCAAGTTTATGATGATGGTATATAAGTTTCAATGCAATTAATTATTTTTGGGTTCAAAGTGGTTAGAATTATTCACTACTGTTGAATTAATTATATTAAAATTAATCAATCACTATTCTACTATAATATTTTAAATAAATTATTCAAAATGATATTTAATTCCAAAATAATTATTCTTTAATATTATAGGGTATTTTATGTTTTATTTTATGTTTTTAAATATTGATCTGTATTTTCTAAATTCAATTTTTATTATATATATGGATTTAGCACAATTTTCACTTATTTTTAAGTAATTGAGATTGTGACAACTCAAACTTACAATTCTAACAAATTTCTTATAAAATTTAGACAAATTAAACTAAAAAAATACCAATACACCTCCTAGATTTAAACCTAGAATACCATATTGAAAGTTAGCATTAACGCACTTTTGTGATAGCATTCTTCCATTGCATTTATATGTTACATCATATTCATGTTTTATAGTGTTGATTATAAATACTTATTTTCGAGAAATACTCGAGCGTCTCATGGTCAATATCAGAGTTTTCAGTCGCCACATTTGATTTCCTTAATTATGTGTGTATCTATTTCGATTTTATGATTATGGATTCGCAGTTTTTTTTAATTAATGAACAAGATTAGATGTTGGGCCTGTATATTATATTATCTGAGGGAAAATATACAAAATAGTTGACATACATATCATTCACAGGGTGATTTGGAAACTTCATTCTCCTCATCTCATAAGAGAAAAAAAGTGAGCTATAAGACTGAAACATACATAATCCAACAATGGAGATCATAGCAACCTAGGTGCTTATCTTCTATAATATTCAGGGTTAGAGAAGGAGCACCCCATTTTGTTAAACAATATGCAGATATGTTCAGAACAACAAGTCAAAAAGTGTCATATACAAAATTTGCAGAAAAAAGAGGGAGGTTCAGAGTTAACCTGGAAATAGGAAGTCTCCATATCATATGTGTTGTGCACTCAGGTGATCTCCAAATAACATTTACCTGTTATTCCCAACAATCATTTTTTTGATAGTCTATCTGCTTCCTTACTTTGGCTTTTGTCAATATGCTGGATTGTGGATCCTTCATGAGGTTACCAAAGGAGATCGATCCTCTCTAGCCATCCTTGTAGCATAGGAATGTTAATGGAGGCTTTTCCCAAGACTTGGTCAATAATGATCTTCGAGTCTCCATATATGTGCAAATAGGGAATACTAAGAAAATTGCTAAACCATAAGAGGCCCCATAGTGCTATTGCTTCTGCCTTGGTATTGGTGCCATGATCTTCATTCCAAAATATCCTGTAGGATAGTTCAGCTGATATAACAATCCAAACACCACATGCGTAGGAACTTCTTTGTGCTACTCCGTCAAAATATCCCATTAGACACAAAAACTGTGTATTGATGTGCTTGTGTGGACTATTGCAGGGATGAGTGGGTTGTGAAGAGTAAACAATGAAATTAGATATGATTCTATCTATAACTAGATAGAAATCATCCAGTGAGTTCTGAAAAAGATGCTTGTTTCACCAGTTCTAGATGGCCCATATGAGAAATAGTGGAATGGATCTCTGGGAGGACTTCTGAGTGCTCCACCATTTTAGGGAGTCGTTGATGCAAGAATGTTGGATATACTGGAAACCAATAATATTAAACAACTTCTTCCATACCTGAACTGTATGTAGACAATGTAGGAGAATATGATTCTTTTTTTTGTGTCTCTTTTACAAATAGAGCATATACCCGGCCCATGTCATTGCATTTTCTATAGGTTCTCCCAGATCAGATTCTTATTGTGGAAGACCATCCATGAGAAAATGATGATCTTATTTGCAATTTTTGTTTTCCAAAAGGCAAAAAGGAATTGATGTTCCACTTAGCTAGCCGACATCCTAGAAAAAGTAGAATATGTATCGGCTACAATGATATTGTCAGCCCATCTTTCCTTTCCAAGTGATTCAATCCCGAGATCTTGAGTGGCAAATGCCAATGTGTTTGATAGCAGCAATAATCTTGTTCCATTCCAGAGCCATATGACCATTGAAACCGAGAGTGTGAGCTTCTTTCCAAATGGGAAGTAGACCTTGCCAATCATTTATGGCTTGACCCCATAAATAAATGCCTTGTCCATTTAGGTGAAATTTGATGTTCACAAAGATGGAGCATTCCTCCCCAGCTCCAAGGATTTGGTCAATACTAATGAGGATACCGTTTCCTGTTTGAAATTTCCTTGCAAGTTGTTGAAAGAATATTTTACCTATTTTCTAAAAGCTTTGCCAGATGGCATATCCTTGTTTGATGCCTGTTGGGCCTAAGAATTATCCTTAAAATACATCCAATTTCACTCCATTCACACATTTTCTCACCTCCATTCCACCACCATGTCACCACATCAGCTTCACTTTCATCATTAAATGGGTTACCATTATGTTTTCCAAATAATTATTAATTCTTAGTATTTTTAAGTGAATTTGTGGTTAAACTTTAGAAAATAATATCCATATATGTATACCTAACAATTAGAATGATTTTGTTGACATGTGTATGTACAAAGGAAGCTTCTAAGGCACCCTTATGTGGCACTCTATGTTCAAATTCGAATTTGAGGAGATCATGGACTTCATGGATAAGATCATGGACCTTTAATATTTCTTACACTTGTCACAATGTCTTTAGATTTCATTTTGTTAAATTATTAAATAGGTGTTGGAGATCCAAATGAAAGACCTCCTGTAAGGGAGCTTTGGCATTTCTTCATCTAACTTAGTTTAGTTTGTCTCTAAGTCCATACATATTAGATGATCCTCGAAGTTTACATACCCAGGTTGATAGTAAATGAAACTCTAATTTGCATCTACATTTTAGACCCAACATTTTGGTGCCATTGCTAGGGATCATATCATTGTAAAATTTAAATTTTGTATACCTTCCAAACCCTATACATTTTCAGTCACATTCAGCAGCAGATTTCGAACATTCAACAAAAGCTCCAGCAATAGATTTAGCAACAAATGCAACAAAAATAAAAGATTCACTTTTTCGACTTCATCCACCATTTTCATAGCCAAGTAAAGACGACTATGATCAAAATTTTGCAGCCACACATGCACAACTCTCATCCATTTTTGAAAGGGTAAGTTGAGGTATGATATTTTTTAACTTTTAACCATTTAATTCCTTGAAAGCTAGAATGATAATTTTTGAAAAAGACTTCCTTTCCTCATTTCATAAAATTGCCAAAACCATTAGTTGGGGCGAGGGGGGGAGGGGCGGCGGATACATTTACATTCATACTTTATCACATTCATATTTTTCCATATTCACATATCACATTCTAAAACTGACATACCTTCAAAATATATTCGCTATTACATGAGCATATAAATGGCTTTATAAAAAGTACTTAAAAGCTAATTGGATGCAACACAATCATTGTTGTTACACAAGAACCAACCATGACACATTCCAACAAAATACTTTGCAATAAAAATCAAATTATTATTATGCAAAGTTCATACATAAAAATTGGTTGCAACAAACAAAATATGGTTGAAACACAAGAACCAACCAAGTTGCAATCTATCAAAAACACTTTGCAAAAGTTAAGTAAATGATATCATGTAAAGTTTAAGCCAAAGCTCAAGTATCAAAAAGTAATGTAATAGATTGCATGAGGACATGCAATACCTTCAGTTTCGGGGTATGTTGGGCCTAAGGATTATCCTTAAAATACATCCAATTTCACTCCATTCACACATTTTCTCACCTCTATTCCACCACCATGTCACCACATCAGCTTCACTTTTATCATTAAATGGGTTACCATTATGTTTTCCAAAACATTATTAATTCTTAATTTTAAGTGAATTTGTGGTTAAACTTTAGAAAATAATATCCATATACTTATACCTAACAGTTAGAATGAGTTTGTTGACATGTGTAGGTACAAAGGAAGCTTCTAAGGAATCTTGATGCCGCACTCTATGTTCAAATTCGAATTTGAGGAGATCATGGACCTCATGGAGAATATCATGGAGGATAGGGTTATGTGTTACCATTGCTTGAGAGATATATAGATTTGAAGAGGGAATAGTGGATTCACATTTATGAGTTTGTTATCATAACTTCTGTATAAATAGGAGTGTTATCTCCTTCATTTGTAATTTTGGAATTTAGAATTTAGAATTGAGAAGTTAGAATTTAGAACCTTAGGATGTTATAAGTTTGTAATGAGAAGTTAGAATTTAGAATCATTTTAATGGAGATTTTAGAACCTCTTGGAATGTAAAACTTGTAATTGCAATTTGCAATTGACGATAAATAAAATGGAGCTTCTTTGATTTTCTACATTTGACTTCTCTTTTGATGTGCATGTGAATCCTTGGAAGGGCCCCCATTGTCTAGAAAGTACACTTTTGTTTTGGTAAGCTTTCATTTTATGTTTGTTTGTAAATTTCATTAGGTTCATATGTTTGAAATATTAATGAATGACCTTTCGTAAGAAAGTGTTACGGTTTCTTTCAATGAATTTGATGTGTTATTTAATGTTTGATTTCATTAGTTTATGTTTCTGATTTATATTCTTGAGATATAAATGAATAGTCTCTTGTAAGAGAGCTTTAATATTTCATGTAATCAATCAGAATTAGGTTTAAGTGCTTTAGTTTCATTAGTTTAAATAATTTGTTGATTAAGATGATTAGAAATATTAATGAACAATCCCCTGTAAGGGAGCTTTAATATTTCTTACACTTGTCACAATGTCTTTAGATTTCGTTTTGTTAAATGACTAAATAGGTGTTGGAGATCCCAATGGAAGACTTCTTGTAATGGAGCTTTGGCATTTCTTCACCTAGCTTAGTTTAGTTTGTCTCTAATTCCATATATATTGGATGATACTCGAAGTTTACTTACCCGGATTGATAGTAAATGAAACTCTAATTCGCATCTGCATTTTAGACCCAACAATGCCAATGGTGCCCTTTCTGTACCAAAACCTGAAATATTTATCTTTGAGGTACTTATGTTGTATGATTTTACTCCAAGTACCATCTCCAAATAAACCCCTCCAAAGGGATTTCATGAATAGGGTTCCACCAAATCTATGAAGATCTATAATCCCCCATTCACCCAATTCCTCGGGGAAGGTATTGCTAGATAGTTTGGTCAAATGATATTTTTTTTGTTTCATGGTTCCACCCCAGATGAAGTTTTCCGTTAAGTGGTTTAGTTCATTTAAAATGGATGCAGGGATTGTGTATAGATGAGCCCAATAAAGCCCCATCTGAGCTAATACCACTTGGGTGAGAATGACCCAACCCCCCAATGAAAGACATCTGAACTCCAACCCAGATATCCTTTTGGAGAAATGGCCAGTAATCCATTGCCAATTAATAGATTTGTAGTAGCAGGGTTTGATGTGATATCCTAGGTCTTTCATTCCTTTTTGTATTGAAATTGCCTTAATAACAAATAAACCTTATATATATGTGATGACCTCCATGTCACAATTTCCATGATGTAAGACAGATTTGTTATTATTCATGTGCAATCCTGAAGCATTTGCGAATTTGTTGAAGATATTAAAGAGACATAACTAGGAAAAGTGAAAGATCATACGCAGGATAAGGATATCATAGACAAAAAGACTATGTGAGATGCTGATGTTGCTTCCCATGTTCAGTGGCCGGAACTATTCCTCTATGACTGCTCTTTTTATGTGCAGATTTAGGCTATCCATTGTGAGAATGAAGAGAAGAGGGGAGCATGAGCATCCCTGACGCAAGCCTCTAACAACCCGAAAATATTTTGTTGGATAACCATTTATTATGACAACATAATTTACATTGTCCACACATGCCATTATCCAATATATACATCTAGGTCTTAGTCCATTTTTGAAAAGGACGCACCTAAGGAAGCCCCAATCCAAGCAATCATATGCCTTCCTTAGGTCAATCTGAAAAATAGCCACATTTAGATTCTTGGTATGGATTTTGTGCATACTCTCCTATGTATTTGCAACAACATCATGGATGAGCCTTTTCTGGAGAAAGCCATGTTGTTCTAGTGAGATATATTGCAAAAACGTATTGCGCATTCTACCTACAATAGTCTTTGAAATGATTTCCTATATAATGTTGCACAAGGATGTAGGCCTGAATTCTGAGAAACTTTTTGCATTGTTTTTCTTTGGAATGAGGGTGATATATGTAAAGGTGATATGTTGGTGTATATAGCCCGTGATCCTAGATTCTTCCACCATGCCCAATAAATCTTTTTCAAGAAGTTAAAAAAAATGTGTAAAGAGTTCTATCATCCTTCTGTCAGGACCCAGAATTTTATCACTCTTAAAATATTTTAGCACATTCAATAGTTCTTCCTACGTGACTTCCCTGTAGAAATCATCATTTTGTTAATCCTTGTATATAATTAGATAAGGCTCTATCCCCCAAATTAGATCCTCAACCATTATATTGTCATTCCTATCATATGCCTTTTGATAGTAATGTACAACAACATTACAAATTCCTTCTTGTGATTGAAGAATTTAGTTGTCCTCATACATAATCTCCCAGATGGAGTTTATGTTGCTGTGATAATTTGCATAACAGTGAAAGAATCTTGTATTGCGATCTCCTTCCTTTATCTAAGTCGCCCTGCTTTTCAATCGCTAAGTAGATTCCTCAATAGAAGAAGCTTATTCTTACGGAGTTCAAGTGTATGAATGCGGAGCTGAACCTTCGGATGAAGACAGTGGGAGGACATTTTAGGCATAATCAGATCCATTTCATTTTGTATATCAATGAGCTCTTTCTTAAGGTCTTTGTACTTCTATTTCTGCCAGTGCTTGACATTCTCATGAAGGGAGTCCAATTTGTTAAGGAGATTAATCATGGGGGAAGTACTAGTAAGAGTTTGTTGACCCCAGGTCTCCAAAATTAGCTTATTAAAATCTGGATCTTCCAACCAGGATTGGTTGAATTTGAAAGGGATACCCATACTAATGCCAATTTTTCTCCATTGAAGCGAGACAGGCATGTGGTCAGAAATGAAATTATTGATGGTTTCAGCGTGTACATCCCCAAGTTGCTCCAACAGTTGTTCGTGGATCAGAAAGCAATCCAGTCTCTTGGCCACATTTTCCATGCCAGTATGACCATATCCCATGTTGGAACAATTTTTGTCCGTCATATGTCCACAAAGTTATGCAAGAGGATGGCATCTTGAATCAATCCTGCCAAAGGGTCAATTTTTCTGTAGCGGCCCCATACTTCATCATGACTTATGGTACAGTTTAGGTCACCTGCCATGATAAGAGAAACCAATTCCATCATTCTAGAGGAGAAAAAACGATCCCAAAAATGAATTTGTCTTTGTAGGGAGCATAAACATTCAGAATGTGAACATGGCCAGGTATTCTGCGAAAGCTGGCTTCTAGCAGAATACCAACAAAACATTGAAAGGCCTTTATAGTAACCCAAGTAGGATCGCATAAGGCCACCAAACCCCCAGAGAGGCCCAAAGCAACAGTTGCAGAAATGTACCAGTTCGGAAACATTTTCCGAAAGTATAGAATAGCCTGTGAGACACTATGCATAGATTCATGTATGAGAATGATATATAGGTGAAGAGGGGATAGCAAGTTTTTGAGAGTTAAAAATTTTGGGGTAGTGCCCAGACCTCATATGTTTAGGGATATGATGCAAGTCATATGAGATGACTATCGGGCCGCCTTGCTCTAATGGCCCCTGAGGGAGAAATGTCTGCAATTGGAACATCAACTAAGAAACGGTCCATTGGGGAGGCAAATGGGTTTTTCTTAGTCTATCCCCAGAAATGTTGGCTACCTTGGTTATGCTTTCATCGCATTGTAATGTTACCCACCAAGGTAGGGCTAATGTGTGGGGAGGTAGAGTCCCTAGGTTTATGAATAGTTAGAAAATGTAGGTCTAGGGTCTTTCTTTGTAAAAGGAAGTCTAGGTCACTTCTGATAGAATTTGTAGGCAGTAGGTGAGTTGTGGGGGGGGCGTGACACTAAGACAGGGCCTTTGTCCTTGGGTTGACGATGGGGTGGTATTGGAGAGGGCACATATGAGACATGTGAAGTGGATGGTATGTCATGATAGTGGTGTGGAAGTGGAAAAAGAGCTGGTAAATCCTGATAGGGGGTAGGTTCCAATGGAGTGAGGTAATTAAAATGTGCAGGACGACCAAGTAATGGAAAGTTTGACTTATCAGAGATATTCAGGGAGGATGGAATGAAGATTGGAAATTATACTAGAGATCCCAAAAGCAAGTGGGTGATAAGAGATTTTTTCCGAGGCATAACTGGATGAGGCATATTCTGATTATGTGATGCAACCCATTGACCCTTTACACTTGGAAATTCCCTATCTGAGTTGGACAATGTGGAGGCATTGTAGCATTTCCATCCATGTAGGCAACCTCTAAGTCGAAGAGGACATTGTTCACGCAGTGTTCTAGGTCAAAGAGGACATTGTTTGTGTGGAGAGATAGAGTTGTTAGTCAAGGCCTTGCTATGTGACAAAACTAGTTAATATGATGCTAAACAGATGGGTTACTAATCTGACTCTTCTAATGAGATCTCTTCAGATTGAGAATGACCATGTACCTCTTATGAATATGTCCCTAGTTAAGAGGGAGTGTTTAAAAAAGTGTAACTAGGTTCAGTCTTCATAAGTATGAAATGTATTCTTGTAAATATAAAATGAAAAATAAATTATTATTTTATTGGAGCATGGGTTCCAGGCTCAAGCTCTTTTATTTTATAGGTCAAGCACCCATTGAGTGCTTGTAGGGTTTGTCTTAGGTATAAGAGTCATTATGATATATGGAAGACCTTATGGGCACATTGTAAACTGTAAATAAAGATTTATTTTCTCTTGAAAGTGTCAAAATACCTCCTGTGAAAAATCGATGACCTAATTCCCTACTATAGCAACTAATTAAATTTCTCCTACTTGTTAGTTTTAGAATAAAATTATTTACAGTGTTACACTGTAAACATCAAAATAAAATCTACTACAGCCTTCACTACATAAAATACTGTGGAAACAAAATATTGCATAGGAGAGAAATAAACACACACACAAGTACAATGTTGGTTTTGGACAAACGTTCCCAGAAAAACCTAATGTGGGAAAACTGATGCAGTAGCTCAGGGTTTTAATTATTATGTAGTAGTTTCTGAGTACAATTCTTTAGATACCGAAACTGGCAAAGAGGTAGTGAGAAATATTCACACACTGTCATTGGCGATCCGACTTTGATCTAGGCTCTGGATGACTAGCCCCATGCTGTCTCTGCACAGTCATTATGTTGTCACTGCATTACAGCTTCTAGGAGCTATATCACCCTTCTTGTTGATCATTTTGTTGACCAGAACTCAACTCTTTGGCCCTCCGGTCTCGCACTCTGGCTTCCAGCACTAGGTCTCGACTACTCCCAGTAAAATTACGAGCTCCCTCTGAAGCACTGCGCTTCCTCTACATGGCACTGCACTGCCTCTTTGAACCTCTCGATTCCTTCTCTACCTTGCACTCTCCGGAACAAGAAAAATCCCCTCCAATCTACTATCCCTACCCCTCACTGCAAGAATATCACTTAATCTCTCTCTGGAAACTTAGCGCTACTACTCTTGAGAAATTCAATCTGTAGATCTCACTATCTCGGTGTATTCTCCAAGTGCCCATCAAGCTCCTCCTTATAATCTCTTGTTGGACTACCAATGACTAAGATTAAAACATAATCAAAGTCTAAGATTATTTGGGAGTTGATCCTCATCTTCTTCTAGAAGATTCGCACCGGATTCAATTAATATCCTTTAATTAATAAGATTTCCTAAGTTTAGACTTAGGAATACATTAAAAATGATTAATTATTTTAATTAAACCATCTCTAGGTGGAATTTTCCCAAACGATTTCCGGGTCTTGGAGAATGCATGTGCCTTAAACTCTCTGCAAAAGTTTTAGGCTAGAGCACATTCGATGCTACAAAAATCAACACTCCCTCTTAGCGAGGAATGCGTTATAGTGTTGCAACCCACTAAAGCATCACTATCCCTGCACCATCTCATGCTACACTGCTAATGTCTGGCCCCACTACCCACCAACAACTATGCAACTCTAACTACTGCAGGCCCTACTAAACTATTGCCAACACTACATCTACATTGCAACCCTCTCTGATTGTTGGAGTTGCAACTGCAACAACTACAATGGAAAAGCATCCAAAATACTAAACCAATTGTGGTCAGTATGATGCATCCATCGTCTGAGTTTTGACTGTTACTAGCTTATGCGTTGTCACTAAATCCTCTGCATTGTTGATGACTTTGCATTGTGCCAACTGCATTGCTGCCAATTCTGCTCAGTCTCGGACTGCTATTAGCTATTGCATCTGTCACTCTGGCACTTGACTGCACCAACTGCCACTGTTCCATCCTGCTGCTACTGAATATGGCCTTCGGTATCAAGGTCTTGATCCAAGAGGTGTACTCAAGGATCCTACCCATCCTATAGCTCTCTTTGGCTAACACTCTATATCACCCCACCTCACCCCTGGAGGTAACTCGGTAATCATGGAAAACTCTTCCTCTAATCTGGAGGACAAGATGTTGATCTCTGTTAATGTAGCTTACTGATCCTGCTTCCCCTCCTTGTCCTTGTTTCTAAAGTGGCCAATATCACCACATCTGAAGCACTTGATCTTTGAAATGTCCTTCTTTCTCCTATGTTGCTCCTACTACCCCTATGATGCGAGGGTTGCATTCTCCACTTACTTCACTAATGGTTCTCTTCACCAAATCTCACCTAATCTCCTCCTACTACAGATCAACCCACATATTCTCCCAATCTAGCAATTTTTCTCTGCCAAGGATACTCTAGACGAAAACTTGCCATTCTTTGAAAAATCTATTCAGATCTAACAACACAAATTTTGTAGCCTGGGGTGCTGACCCTACTGAAGACAGTTGATCCTAGACATCTTGAAGCCTGGTAAGGGTCTATATTCTCTCCTTTTTGCATCCTCATGCATCTCAGCATCTCCTCAAGATACATCTTCCACTACTTGGAAGACCCTTCGTACAACGTAGCTAGTGCTTCCCACATCTGTTAGGTTGTATCTTTGTCAACTATGTGAGATACCACGTGATCTCAAACTCCATCGAGAATCAACCTCTTAGCTTTCACCATCTCCTTCTTGTACTTCTTATGTGATTTGCATTGGTGGGTACAACTACCACACTATCGATATAAGTCTTGGGATCATATTCATCTAGAATGTAGGAAATTCTAACCTTCCACATCACACAGTTGGAGGCTCCCTCCAATAGATCTTGATCTCTCAACCCAGGGGATGTCATCTCTCAAAAATGTCGCTCTCTTCCTCTTCTCCTCTGCGCAACTGGTACTCAGCTACTTGCATTCCCTTCTAGAATGAGAAATCCTGCACACAACTCTTGTTGCTATATTAGGAAAATTCAAACTTCTTAGCTAGAAGTCCCCCTAAGGAAAGAATTCCCTCAATGTGTGCTCTTCCTTCCTCCTGACGCTATTTGCACTAGCAAAGTACTGCAAAATCTGTGTTCCAACTAAAGATATTCTATGCAAGGAAAATATTGTTTCTCCCTTCTACCTCTGGTAAGCTCTAATTTGGACAATCTAATTTCTCTATCGACTCACTCAGAGAAATAGATCTTTCCTCAAAACTCGACCCTCTTGGTCCAAGGATTGTGCTACCTCTGGGGTTTCGAATTGTTGCCTATGCACAAATTCGATCCTCCTCCTCCATTTCAGCTCTGAGCTCTCTGACTTACAATTTATGCTCTAATACCATGTGAAAAATCAGTGACCCGATTCCCTACTGTAGAAACTTATTAAATTTCGCCTACTTGTTAATTTATGAATCAATTTATTTACAATGTTACATTGTAAACATCAAAATAAAATCTATTATAGCCTTCACAACATAAATACTGTGAAAATAAAATATTGCACAGGAGAGAAATAAACACACAAAAACACAAGTACAGTGTTGTTTTTGGACAAATGTCCCTGGAAAAACCCAATGTGGGAAAACATCTGCAGCGGCTAAGGATTTTAATTATTATGCAGTAGTTTCTGAGTACAAATATTTAGATGACCAAACTGGAAATTTGAATTGAGAATAAATTGGCAAAGAGGTAGTGAGAAATATTCTCACACTATCATTGGCGATCCAACTCTAATCCAGGCTCTAGATGGCTAGCATCACATTGTCTTTGTGCAATCACTGCATCACAGCCTCTAGGAGTTGCATCACCCTTCTTGCTGATCATTTTGCTAACTAGAACTTGACTCTTTGGACCTTTGGTCTCACACACCGGCTTCCGGCACTACATCTTGACTACTTCCAGCAAAAATTACGGACTCCCTTTGAAGCACTGTGCGGTACTGCGCTACCTCTCTGAATCTCTCGATGCCTTCTCTGACTTCCACTCTCCGGTACTAGAAAAACCCCCTCTGATCTACTATCCCTGCCCCTCACCATAAGAAGATCACTTGATCACTCTTCGGCAACTTAGCGCTACTACTCTTGAGAAATTTGATCTCTAGATCTCACTATCTCGGTTGATTCTCTAAGTGCCCATCAAGCTCCTTATAATATCTTGTTGGAGCAACAATGGCCAAGATTAAAACATAATCAAAGGCTAAGATTAACTGGGAGTTGATCCTCATCTTCTATAGAAGATTCGCACCGAATTTAATTAATAATCACATTTCCTAAGTTTAGACTTAGGAATAAATTAAAAAGGATTAATTATTTTAATTAAACCATCTTTAAGTGGAATTTCCCCAAACGATTTCTAGGACTTGGAGAATGCATGTGTCTTAGCCTCTCTGCAAAATTTCGAGGCTAGAGCACATCCGATGCTACAGAAATCAACACCTCCAAGATCAAGTCGACCTAAGGAGTTATCAAGTTGGCCTACATGAAAAGCCACGTCCACCCTTGAGGAAGCCTATATATAATAGGAACTCATCCTCCATTTGGATCACTCACCCTCACATCTCTGATGCGAAGAAGTAGAAGAAGGAGAATTCAAAGAAGGAATTGCAAAGAAGTGGAAGTCAAAGAAGCCGAAATGTTCAGGTCTTATCTATTCTTCACGGAAGATCAAAATTAGGGTTTCTGCGTTGGGATCTTCTAGGTTTCGATTTTGGAAGCAGAAGAGAAGGGAAGGCAAGCAAAGGTCCCTTAGGGCATCTTACTAGCCCTAGGACTCAAGTCAATGCAAGCGAAGTCAAGAGGAAGGCTATTAGAGAGAGATCGAAGTCTCCTAGAGAAGCAGGAGTAGTTACTGGGGAGCAGAACTTCGGATCTACTGGGAGGTAGAAGATATTGCAGCAAAATGTTGTGGTAGACTTGATCTTGGAAGGTATTTGTCTAAGTCTAGGTCATGGTATTCGTCAATTGAAAGATTTGAAAGATACGAAGAGATTTATGTGCTTTCCCCTTAAGAGGAGGGATTTTGGCCTTAGCTTGCAACCTATATACTATGTCACTATTCTTATTGTTCTGGTAGTTGTTTGATGTATTGCACATTAGAATAATAACGAACAAAGCTAATAAGTAAAAGGTAACACAAAAAATAATCAAGTTAAGACAATTAACATATTCATTGCCCTATTGGATTCTCATCACTTCAGTCATTGGCCTCCAAGTTCACAAACCTAGGCAAGAATCGTTGTTGCTTGGATCTCTAGTTTTTATATGGTGGATTTAATCTTCCCTTGGGCTATAGTGAATCATTAATTATTCTGAAGTATTTTATCCATTCTTTCAAGTAAAAAACATTTTAAAAAAAATCTCCAAAACCATTTAAAAACCCATGTATATTTTGTAAATAAGATTGTAAATTTAAATTGTAATTTATTTTTTCTAACTTGGATTAGGGTTTTTAGATTTATTTTGTATATATTTGGGGTTTCGGGGTTTCTATTTTTATTTTTACAAGTTAGATCAAGGAGTTAAGTGGAAGAAGATCTATATCTAGGCCTTTAGGGTAATATGTAGTCTCTTGGAATTTTTTGCAAGTTTCCCACATCAGAATTTTCAGAAAATCAAAGAGCTAAAGCATAAAAAAATTCAGAGCAAGGGTTTTCAGCTTTTGGCTTTCCTGGGGCCAGATCTACCTCCTCTGTGCCCAGCCTCTCCCTCTCTTGTCCTTTGTGTCATCCCTTCCTCCCTCAACATCACCTTTTCGACCCTCTTAGGTCTTAGCCCTAGCCCCATAACCCTCTTTTCCTAAACACTAGCCTTTCTGGGTGAAGCGTTGGTCCTTCTTGGCCATTTCCAACCTCTTTATGGCCCGATCTATCATCCTAGCCCATTTATACTCACAGATTCACTACACTTGTCCTATTTCTCCAAATTTCGGTCTTTTTTGCCCCAAAATTGACTTGAAACCCTAATATGAAGATTTAAGGCTAAATACTTGGTGATTTTGTATGATTAACATCTTAAAATTCATATCTAGCAAACGGCAAGATAATCCCAAAGTTCCAATGATTTTCAACTGTGGGATCTTCAAGGCCTTGTGCCTAGGGTATGATCTCTAAACACCTATTTTCCTGTAATTTTATTACAGAAAGAAAAACACAAATAATTAGGCCCTAAAATCAAGTTCTATATGGTCAAAATTGTTTCGAATTCTATATGTTCTGCAACTTTTGTTCTAGGTACATCTTCTATTGTTCGGAAGAAACTTCATATAGTGAAGACACTGCTCTGCACATCTCTCAGGTTGTATCTTTGCTCTGCAAGTGTGAGACTACATGATCTCGAACTCCATCGAGTATTAACCTCTTCACCTTTCCTTGCTCGGCCTTGTACTTCTTCCTTTGATCATTGTCCGCAAGAACAACCACAACACTCTTGACGTAGGCTTCGAGATCGTGCTCCTCGATAACAACCAAGATTCTGGTCTTCCATATGACAAAGTTGGAAGCTCCTTCCAACCTAACCTAACTCCTGATCTCTGAGCCCATGTGATGCCATCTCACCCAAACTGTCAAATTGACTCCTTTACTCACTACTCAACATTGGTTTGCTGCCCCGCAAGTGAAAAATTCGAACTTTTGGTGAGAAAATTCCTCTGAGGAGAAAATTCCCCTTCTATGTGTCTTCGCTCTTTTTCGAAGGATTTCTGCCCTGGCAGAAATTGCGTCCTTCAACCACTACGCTAAGGCTTTGTTTCATTCCCTCTACCTCTACAAACTCATGAACAGGAAATCATACCTCTCTATCCACTCTCTTAGAGAGAGATTTCCTCAAAATATTTACTTCCTGGTAAGGACTGCGTAATCCCTTCAAGGGGATTCAAATTTCTGCCCAGTGCAGCTTTTGACCTCTCTACTTAGCACTGGATCTGCTCTTCTTGTTTCAAAATCAATGCTCTGATAGAATGTGAAAATTCATAATCCTTAGGAACACCTACTGCGACAAATCTGAATCTACTTCACCTACTTGATTTTAATATACATTATTAAGTTATTTTCTGAATACTAAAGCAAATTACTTCGGCAGCCTACACTACCTAAAATTTGATTACATGAAACATAAAATTGAGCAAAGAACATGTTACATAGGGCAATTATTTTTGGACAAAATAGTCCCTAGAAAAACCTGATGCAGGAAAATCGGTGCAGTAGCTCTGAGGTATTCTAGCACATCGTTGTTGTCATCCATGGTTTCCAATCTAAGTTTCCAGGTAGCAAAGTTTGATGCATCGCCCAACTTTTCATGCTCCTTGAACGTAGAAAAT
This sequence comes from Pinus taeda, assembly GCA_000404065.3. Lineage (NCBI taxonomy): Eukaryota > Viridiplantae > Streptophyta > Pinopsida > Pinales > Pinaceae > Pinus > Pinus taeda. The sequence goes on along the minus strand of APFE031189957.1, from coordinate 39,722 downwards.
GACATCTTGACCCGACAATCTACTATTTGAAAGAAAGGGCTTCAATGCTTGTCTTCTTTTGGGCTTGTCCTTCACTTCAACTCTAATACCATGTTAAATTTTGTGATTGTTCTATGTTGTATCAGTTACTTTAGCCCAATATATCTTTTCATTAATAATGCATCCAATTATTAGCAGTATAGTCAATCATAAATGTAATTGAAGAAAGAACAATATATGCAGTCACAAAGAAGACAACATTACCACCATAAGAGACAACAAATTGGTCCAAGATCAGGGAAAATCCTCACTAGGGGAAAAACCTTTCAAATATTCTTCTTTAGTAGATCATCGTAAAAATATTTCATTGGAGAGTACAATGATCCCAATACATGTAATTGCAGTGGATAATAACAAATTAGATCTACAAATTTGTGTAACAACATATAGAAATCCAGATATACCAGATCACTGAAGTTGACTGAAGCCAAGATGTCAAACCCTAGATCGAAACTGGGTCGCCCTCATCAACATTGTCTGCGAGCGACTATGACTGCAGAGTCACTCCCAGGAGGCCTTCATGCATGTGACTATGGCATAATACAACTGAAACCTAGAGTCGATCCCTTACTATAGTTGTGCGAGCGACTGAGATATCTGCATCGCCCCCAAGACTACTCTGTGCGAGCGATCGAGGATCAGAACCTTCCAATCTGCCTCTGAACCCAGGGTTGCTCTCACTAAACTCTCTCCGAGTGACCAAAAAGCTAGAGTCACTCCCTTACCTATTTTGTGCCTGTGACCAAGGACAAAAATGTCTTGATCTGTGCTAGCGGCCGAGATCCAGAAAACCCAAACTTAGAGCAAACCTTTCGCTTGTAATTTTGGACCCTGTGTGATCTCCTTCCGACGTACCTGTGTGAGCCAAGGAAAAATAGAAGAATAGAAATATGATGATGTGTTGAAATGAACTTGAGGTTGCTTCCTTTTAGGGCTATCTTGGGGTTAAGATTGACCCAAGCATTAACACATGTGGTCAGCACCGACCCATTCCATAATGTATGTATGAATAAAATAATTTAGAACCTAACTTCCATTTAACCAAATAAGGTGATATTTAGGTCGATTTCGGTCCTCTCAAAAAGAGGAATTTAATGCAAGCATCAACTTGGTCATTGAGTTGTCCAATGTGGAATTTGACCCTAGTTGCATAAATTAACACCTTCATCTCGAATTCAGAAGCCACCTCCTTCTTGCATTGATAAGTAAGAGGGTTTGCACCTGTTAGAAAGAGATCATCCACATAAAGTACCAAGATGAGAGGTCTATCATTTTCAACCTTGAAATTAAGGTTCAGATCAGCTTCACTTCTTGTAAAACCCAACTTCATTAGATAGTTATTGATCCTCTCATACCAAGCCTGGGGAGCTTGCTTCAACCCATAGAGGTCTTTCTTCAACCTGCATGCATGTGTCCTTCGGTCTAGAACTTCAAACCCCTTGGGTTGCTCTACATAGACTTCCTCCTTAAGTGAACCATGTAAGAAGTTGGGCTTAACATCCATTTGATGTAAATTCCATCCCTGAGAGGCAGTAAGGGCAATGATCAAACGGATGGTGGTATATCGGGCAACTGGTGCAAATATCTCATCATAGTCCACACCTTCTATTTGAGAGAAGCCTCGAGCAACAAACCTGGCCTTGAACTTTTCAACACTTCCATCAACTCCATGCTTGATATTGTAGTGCCATTTCAAGGTGACAATAGATTTGTCCTTTTGTCTAGGGACCACATTCCAGACATCATTCTTCATAATTGACTCATACTCTTTGTTAATAGCATCCTTCCAAACTTGGTGCTTCATAGCTTCTTCGCATGTGCAAGGCTCAATTTGAACAATGGTTCTCATGGAAGCTAAGCACCCTTGGTACCTATTCGAATTCTTACTTTCACGAAATGTCCCCCTTGGTGCAATATGTCTCTCGGCATATTCGAGAGTGTCCCTAAGCCATGAAGGTCTCCCTTTTTAGGAGGAGGGCTCATGGGGAGGTGGAGCAATGGGATCCATTAGTCCTTCAGCATCAGGCATCGACACATCCAACAATTCTCCCTGTTTTCATGTATCTGCTTCTTTGTCCTTCCTTGGAATAGGAATGTTCTTAATTTTCCCAAGGGTAGCATCTTCATCGAAGGTCACATTATGACTTCTGCTTCTCATTGACCACACACATAGATTCTATATGCCTTTGAATTTTCACTATAGCCCACAAATGTTCCTTTCTTCCCAGATGCATCAAATTTGCTTCTCTTTTCTTTCGGCAAATGAAAATACACGGGGCTAGCAAAAATTCTAAAGTGAGAAACATCAGGTTTCTTACCGGTGAAAACTTTCTTCCCTGTTTGATTTTTGGCCAAGGATTTGAAAGAGAAAAACCATGTGAACACTTCATCCTTTTTCTTAAAGAAATAAATCCAAGTTTTGCGAGAGAAGTCATCCACAAACATAGCATAGTATAAACATCCTCCCAAAGATGTCACGAGCAACATACCAGATAGATCAAAATGAACCAATTACAAAATATCGGTAGTCTTGCTATCACTTGAGGGGAATGGTCCCCTTGTATGTTTTCCTTCGGCACATCCCTAACAAACACCTTCATGTTCTATTTTAAATTCGGGCATACCTGCCACCATCTTCCTTGTATCGAGTAGGGCTTTATAATGAGGATGAGCAAACATTCGGTGCCATAAGCCGGATTGAAGAGATGTGTCGCAAGACATAGCTCCCAATGGAATTCCTCAAACTTAATACACGTTGTCAACCTCAAATCCAAGAGTTGATGCTTCTTTGAAATTTCTTTTCCAAACACATACATTTCCATCAACGAATGCCACCTTGAATCCTTTGTCCTCCATTACTGAGATAGATACCAGGTTCTTCTTTAGATCGGATACATATAGTACTTCTTATAAATGAATGGTGTTGCCTTGATTCAATTGAAGAGTAACATTCCCAACTCCTTTCACGGCATAGGTGGCATTGTCTCCAAGAATGATTTCCAAATTTGTATCCTTTTCTATCAAATTTGGAAGAGCCTCGTTATACCCAGTGAAGTGCCTCGAGGTACCACTATCAATCAACCAATTTCCCAAGGTATCTAGAGGAGAGGCAGTAGAGAGGGAAAATATAAGATAAAATTATTTTTTCTTGTTATCTACAACATTAGATTCATCATACCTGGAGTTTCTGGATCTTTTGGGAGGTCGTCCATTTCCATGTTGAGTAGTGGGAGCATTACTTTTTCCTTTGTAATTGAACCTGCCATTACTTTGATTGTTGTTGCCCTTGAGATTGTTGTGTTTGTTGTTGTCATCATCCCGAGGTGTAGCCTTTTATTAGGACACTCCCTAGCATAGTGGCCAAACCTGTTACAAATGAAGCATCTACCCTATCTTCCATCTTTGAATCTCGTCTTCCTTGACATTGCTTCTTTGAACCTGCATTGTTCTTCTTTTTAGCATGAGCATAGAATGTAGAAGGATCATTCCTATTTGAAGGCATGTCTCTCTCTATCATCCTAGTTTCTTCTTGAGTACATCTAGTCAACAATTCATCAAAACCTGGAATCCGATCATTGTTGAGGACAAGAGTGTTGAACACATCCCATTCACGAGGGAGGCCTTCAAGGGCAATGAGAATGAGCTCCATGTCAGCAATAACTTCTCCAACTGATAGAAAAGCATTTTTTATTTCGGTGATCCTCATGAAATAAGATTGGATATCTTCTCTTCTTCCCTTCTTTATGTCCTTCAACTTGTTCTGGAGAAAGAGGACTTGGTTTGCATTGCTAGCTTTAAACATGCTAACCAACTTGTCATACATCTCCTTAGATGTGCCCAAATCAGAGACATAAGCAAGTAAATGCTTATGAATAGAATCCCTGATGATCTTATTAGCTTTGACTTCACCTTTTTTGTACTTTGTATTAGCAGAAGTCGGTGCATTTGAAGGAGGTTCAGCAATATTTCCCTACACATAGTCCATAGCATCATGCTCTTCCAAAGTCAAGTCAAGAGACATCTTCCATGCATGATAATTAGACTTATCATTGAGCTTATCATTAGATTTGAAGTAAGATGACGAGTCCATTGAATCTTGTCCTTGACCAAAAAAATCTCAGTGATTGCTTTTCTCACTCTTGCTTGGGCTTTGTGTTTACCTCAGCTTTGATAACATGTTAATTTTAGATAACAATGGTATGTTCTATGCTTTAAAGCAATTTACTTTAATTTTTCTTATTAGCCCAATATCATTTTTTAGATTAACAATCACATCAACATTGATAGTAAATACAGATAGAACATAAACAATAACCAAAAGACAAGCCATGACAAGAGGACACAATATTTGGTGGATGCCAGGGAAAAAACCCCAATGTGGGGAAAACCCTTTGATCAAATCTTCTTATTATTCTTCAAAAGTTCAGTAGGGAGATAGAGTACATCATACAAAATTTACTTGCCCAATCACTGTAAAACAGTCAAGTCAAACTCTAGTCAACAAAATGCCTTAACCAGAAAGTCAATGTTAGTCAAACTAGTAGAAAGTCTCCTCCAAATTAGCTCGGTCAAACCTAGTCAACTCGACCTCCAAAGACAGTCCAAATCAGCCCACAACAATCCTGAAAAATCTGGTCAAACCTGGTCAACGCATAGTCAACTTCTGTGGTCAAAGGGCTATAGTCAACATTGGTCAACCTACCCAAATAATCTCGGTATCTGTGCCAAAATATGCGGCCTGCCCAAATAGAGATTCTCGCACAAAAATCGCAATCAAATTAAGTCAAACAATGCCCGATCAACGCTAGTCAAATATGGCTGCATCTCAATCAACACAGAAAACAGAAATGCCCGGTCAAATCTTCACATGTGTGGAGAAGAACATGCTATCTATGATTTGTACGACCCAATCAGATGAAGAGAGAGAAAGATGTGTGAGTTGATGTGTGTCCAAATGAGGACAATGCCTCTTCTATTTATACACAATGTTGAGGGTGAAGAGACATGTCTGTTGGGGTTCATGAGCCTACATTAGACTTCTAGCCGACCTTGTCAACTTGTCTCTAGAAGAAATAACTTCATAATCTCATTTCTACTTGTGAGAATAAGATGATCTTTAGATGAGTCCTACAGCTCTCTAAAAGAGGAATCAAATAAAAATAGCATCTCCATCATATGAGTTGTCCAAGGTGGAGTTTGGCCTAGTTGTCAATTTTAACATGATCTAATAAGGAGGAAGAGATCTCGATCTCAGTCTGCATTCGTTGTACCAGTCAACTTATTGTTCAAAAATGCGGAGGGTACAAGGAAGGTCCTTGCAAGGTTCATGCATTATAATATATCTATGGATAAGAAGATCAAATTGGATGAACTTGTCGAGTCACCTGTAACTACAAACCTAGTTGATAAGCTGATTCCCAAAAGTGATGAGTAATTGGAGAGCATATTGACAGGGTATCTAGAAAATGTAGATCATGAAAAAGCAATAAAAGACTATACTACCTCATTTTGGTATTATTGATATGATTTACAACACGTGAGCAAATGCCATTGTACTTTTATATGCACTTGTTTAAAAATTAAATCTAACACAAAAAAAATTAAGCTCGAATCCTATGATCTTGTCACTTATGAGTACATAATGTCAAATTATTAGTGAATTGGGCTGTTGAGCTTTAACATCTGATATTACTTTACATTCTAAGTTTTACTATTTCCTCCTTTGTACCCTAATTTCCAGAAAATCGCTCGTTGTCCCTATACCCGCAAACCTTGGCTGCATAGTATTCAATATAATTTGTCTATACTTTTTTACCTATTCCAGTGGTGTGGTTTACATTCTAACTTGTCCTTCCCGTGGGCTCCCCTCCCCCCACAAGAAAACATTAATAGACACTCATGTCATCCATTGGAATTTATAACATAGACATGTTGCCGGAAAACATTTGGTAACTAGGATTCATCGTCATTTAACAAGGCTACCCTTTTAGCTTTGATGCAGAACCATCTTTCGATGTACCACACTATGACACACTCTAGTTTTCGGATAGAAAATTCAGTTGTTCATTAGTTTCTAATTTCCCAATTATCCATCTACAATTTCACAATTTCTATAATTTTATCCTTCAAGATGAAAAATTTTCATTTCCAATAGTAAAAGTCAACAATGTTCAGTTCTTCCAGAGGTATAAAGAAGCAGCTAAAGCAAGGGCCAAAGCCTGAATGATTGCGCTGGAAGACTCCCAGGTCGCAGCAGCTTAGCCAAAGAAAAGTGCTTGTGATTAGTGGTTTGCCCTTTGACTGTTTATTGCACATGAAAATGGGCCGCTTGTGGGGCCGGACATAATCTGGCTAGCTGTAATGCTTCTGGCGCTTAATGGAAGCACATTGAAGAAGAATGGATCGTGTCCACTTACCAATCTCAGTTCCCATAATTTGAAATGGCACACAGTTCCTGCACCGACCTCTCGTTACACTGGCGTTTCATATTACGAGTGACTTTTAGAATTAGTTTATTAGTGGAATCAAAATGATCACTTCGCTGGGATAGCCAAGTCATAGAAGCACTGGACAATGTGGACAGAAGCAAAAAGACCAGGCCTATAACCCTGATGTAGATGAAATCATTGTTCAAATCTCCAGAAACAGCACTACTATCATTGTTCAAATCGAAAACCCTAAAAAGACGTTAGACACGAACATGAATGTAGTCAATTAATTTCTATATGCCAATAGAGTTTTAAACAGAATCACATTGAAACTGCTAATGGCATTGACACAATTTAATGTACATTTACAGGGTCAATTTCATACAAATAAACTGAAAAATGAAACTGGCTACTGCCAGATAATTGCAGGTCTACTAATCTGGCATGTCTAATAATGGCGATATCGGAGCTGATTTGAACTAAGTAAAATTTAATAATGAATTTGCATATAAGTAAAGAGCGATTTTAGATTTACATCACAGATTGACAGCCCGGCGGTACGTTAAGCAATGCCTCAAAGATATGTTCGACTCTTTTCTCGACATGCAGCTGTTGGTGTTGCGTGGCAGTCGCCGACCAAAAGTCCATGTTTACAAACGCTTAAAGTTCACTTCTGCCGTTGGCTTTCTATCTCTGTGAGTTTTATTTCGCTATAATTCTCTCCTCGAAGACTCGCCTCGGCCGGCTTTGGGCTCTTCTATAAGGCGTCTGTCAGATACTCAGATTATTTAGAGAACTACACATAAAGAGGTGATTGGTTAGTTTAAAATGAGAGAAAAAGTGTACAAAAAGTATAATTGGTAAAGTGAAACAAAAGAGAGAAAAAGTATAATTATTAATAATAATAAATAGTATATTAAAAAAAAATAATAATAACAACAATGAGACATGCCGTATAAATTAGGGAAATCCGGTTAGTATTTAGGTGTGTTTAATTTGTTTAAAATGTTACTTGGAATCGTGTATAAGGGAAATCAAGTTGGTATTCAGGGGTGTTTAATTGGTTTAAAATGGTATTGGGAATAGTATTTATAAATTGATTTTTTTAACTGCGTAATTAATTATTATACTTAATTTAATTAGGTGAGTATAAAATATTATTTCTTAGAAATATAAATGCATTATAAATATGTAATTATATTTCATAATTTTTATTAAGTAAATGTAAAGTTGTTGTTGTTTTATTTTATTGGCAGAGTTTTGTTTTTTTAAAGTTAAGTTGGTATTTTATCATTGTAATGAAATTTGGGAAAGGAAATTATGTAGAAACTAGAATACTATGTGAAGAATTGTATTTATTCATAAAATTAATATTGAAAATCTCTTAAATTCTAGTAATGAGATTTTTTTGTCAATTTATGTTGCACTTGAGAAGAGTAGGATAGCCCAAGGGATTACCTAGTAGTGAAGAGGATCACATTCTTTGGGTTGTGTAGGTTGAAAGGGAAATAGAGTTGGATTAGGATGGTTGTAAGATTTATAGGCCATGTGAAAATATGGGAGGTTGCATTGTGTGGGAGAATTAGAGTGAGGCATAGGAGATTTCATCCTCATGGACTTATAGTATAAGCTAAAGGGTGGACATATTGCAAAAATGTTGTAGGAAACAAAGAGCCTTTCATTTTGGTGGAATGTTCTTCATCTGCAACAAGTTGGAGATTGAAATCCTATTAAAATAAGTGCAATGGTTTAATTTGTAATTATGAAAAGTAATATTATTATGTTTCGAATTAAATGTTATATTGTTCTGCTTGTTTAAGTTTGCATTGTAAGTATGGTATCATTTTCCATATGAATTTTTTATTATGGCTGCATCTATGCATAAATCATTGCGTAGTAGGATAATGAGGAATTATGATATTAAAATATAGCATTATAATCTTATGTATATAGAATACCAAATATCACACCACACATTCAATATTCAATTAAACAACTTTAAAATCTACTTCATTAATTATAATTCACTAACATGGTAAACTTTACCTTACACTTACATAGAAAGTGAGTATTTTGTTCGAAATACTGAGAGGGGGCGGTGAATCAGTATTTATTATTTTTGTTCTAGTGATTGCCAAAAGCCTATATAGATATGTATATATATACACAGAACACAAAGATCAATAATCGGAATAAATGCTTTTATTAAAACTCAAGACAGTGCAATGAAATAAATACAATATAAGTATAAATCTGATTGTGAATTAGTTGCCAAGCTCCAACTTGGACTTCAGTGAGGCTCCAACCTCCAGAGCACCAACTCTGTTTTGCAGTGGTTCTGCACTTAGGAGCACCTACCCCCAATGATTTCAGTCCTGTTCAATTCTGAGGCTCCAACCTCATGGGCTCCAACCCAACTTTGGTATACACTGGTATGCTACTGCACTCTATTCAACTTTCGCTGCTTCTGCTACCCCTTTTGCCTCTACTACTTCCACTATCTCATACTCAGGGTATTCAACACAACAACTGCACCACTCGTTCTCTATTTTTTTGTTTTTATACATTCTCATGCCTTTGTCCATTCGTTTCCGCTTGCTCGCTGGCTCTTTGGCTTCCTCCTCGCTCGCTTGAGCTTCGGCTTCCTCAACACTCGCTCGACCTTCTAGCTGCCCTTCTCCATTCGCTTTAGCTTCCTATGCCACGTCATCCTTTTATCGCAATCGCCACTTCCGGAGGTTCGCACATAACACAGTCGATTACCGATGGCCGATTTCCCTGCGGGACGTGATATTATATAAACTACAATTGACATTCTCGTCGGGTCCGCAACCTTATCACAATCGACGATCGCAAGGAAAGGGCCACTTAACACTATGTTCCCTCTGCTCCGAATTCTCGATGTGATAATCGCTATCGGCGATCGCAATGGTCCACTTGACACTTCATGAATTCTGCTCTCGACGCGTCGGATGCGATATAACAATAAACAAAAGTTAATATACCTATCGGGTCTACAACCCTATCGCAATCGGGGGTTTCCCTTGGTGGAGGTCTGATGCGATATCGTTATCGGTGATCGCAAGTCGCATAGGGTCAGGTTCGATGCGATATCGCTATCGGCGATCGCAAGTCGCATATGGTCATGGCCTTACACAGTTGTGATACCCACTCCAAAATGCCGATGCGATAATCGCTATCGCAAAGGTTCCGGGCTCGACGGCTTGCAATGTAGCAAAAATGCGATAGCTGTTAATGCATATATAGATGGGTTTTGCCTCCGATAGCTCCCAATTGTGCAATATGCTTCCTCTAATGGCTCTGTTTTGGCTCTGTTTGTTGTGGTGGCAGTTGCACGCATACGTGTGATAGTTGTTAACTGCATGCGTATAAGCTCTTCGATCGCTGTTTGTGTCCTCTGTTGCTTCGATGACTTTCTGCGTCGTCAATTTGCTCTGTCTACACCTCTGTTGCTCTGATGGCTCTGCTTGTAGCTATTGCCTGCATACATATAAGTTCTCCGATGACTTATTTGCATGCCTCCATTGGCTCCGTCACCTCTTTGTGCCGTTTGCTCCTCTGGTGGCTCCTCTTCTTTGGCTCTGTCTCCTTCCTTGAATATTGCCATATTGACATCAATGACAATGTGTGTCCAACAATCTCCCCCTTTGTTATTGATGGCAATATTCTTTTGCTCTCTCCCCCTTTGACATCAATGGAAAAGGAATGCATATGGACTCCCCCTGTCAAACTAATCCCCTTGTACTGCTACATCTTTATGAATGGAATTGAGTGATGATAAAGAAATAACCCCCATATTTTGATGCAGATGTTCGAATGCTTCTCGAGGAAGAGGTTTTGTGAAAATATCAGTTGTCTGCTCCTTAGTACTGATATATTCCAGGACAATGTTTGGTTCAACTACTTGCTCACGGAGGAAATGATACTTGATTGGTATATGTTTGGTTCTTGAGTGCATCACTGGATTTTTGCTTAGACTGATAGCACTTGTGTTGTCACAATGGATGGTAATTGGTTGATCTGTACATATGTCGAGATATTTTAGAGCTTCCTTCCCTCCATAGTATCTGAGTACAACAGTCTGCTACAACAATATACTCGGCTTCGACTGTGGATAATGATATGGATGACTGTTTTTTGCTGAGCCAGGATACCAAACAGTCTCCTAGGAAGAATGCATTTCCACTAGTACTTTTCCAATCATCTATACTTCCGGCCCAATCAGCGTCGGTGTATGCAGTTACAGTCAATGTTGAGTTCTTTGGGTACCAAAGACTGAAATCAAAAGTTCCCTTCAGATATCTGAGAATTCTTTTTACAACTAATAAATGGGATTGTTTGGGAGCAGATTGAAATCTTCCCACCATTCCTACTACTTCCATTATGTCTGGTCATGTAGTTGTTAAGTATATAAGGGCTCCAATCATTGACCTATAATGAGTTGCATCTACTAGAGGGGAAGCATCATCTTTGCTCAATTTGCAGGTTGTGGTCATAGGTGCGCTCACGGGTGCACAATCCTCCATTCCATATATTTTGAGCATGTCTTTTAGATATTTGGCTTGAGATATACACAATCCTGCTCTGGTTTGAGATACTTGAAGTCCAAGGAAGTGGAACAACTCTCCTATCATTGACATCTCGAACTCTTTTGCCATGCTTTGAGAAAATTCATGGCCCATTTCATCATTATTACTAGCAAAAATTAGATCATCGACATAAACAAGAACAACTAGTAACTTCCCTTCATCTGTCTTTATGTATAGATTATTTCCAGCCACTCCCTTTTTGAAACCTCGTTGTTGTAGATAGTTTTCTAGTCTTGCATACCAAGCTCTAGGAGCTTGTTTCAACCCATATAAAGGCTTTTTCAATTTACAGACTAAGTCCTTTCCTGCTGTTAGATCAAAACCTTCTGGCTTCTCCATGTAGACTTCCTCCTTGAGTTCCCCATTTAGAAATGCCGATTTCATGTCCATTTGATAGATTTTGAATCCTTTTGAATAAGAAAATGCCAAGAACATACTGATAGCTTCCATATGGGCCACTGGTGCAAATGTCTCTTAAAATTCAACTCCTTCAATTTGTGAATAGCCTTTGCAGACAAGTCTTGCCTTGTTTCTGATAACATGTCCTTCCTCATTCATTTTATTTTTGAACACCCATTTGGTTCCTATTATGTTTTTGTCCTTTGGACGAGGTACCAGCTCCCAAGTCTTGTTCTTCTCAATTTGGGACATTCCTTCTTCCATGGCTTTTACCCAATGAGGATCCTTACTTGCTTTTGCAAATGTTTTTGGTTCTGTCATAGATAGGAGGGCAATGTCTTTTCTCTTGGGTGTGATTGATATCCTTCTTCGGGTCTTCACACCTTCATCTTTATCTCCAATGATCTTCTCTTCTCGATGATGTCTTTGGACATACTTCATCTTTGAAGGGGATTAGGTGGTTCTCTTTCCTCTTCTTCTTCTTCTTCTTCCTCATTTATTTCTTCTTCTTTAGGTTCTTCTTCTTCAATGAGAGAGTCATCTTCATGTTCTTCAATTTCCCTTTCTGGAAGATATTCATCAACCTTTACATCAATGCTTTCCACTATTTTCTTCATTCGATAATTGTAGCACTTGTAAGCCTTGCTCTTTGTAGAGTATCCAAGAAATATCCCTTCGTCAACCTGAGAATCAAACTTTCCGGGTGAGCCATCATTTATTTTTATGAAGCACTTGCTTCCAAAGATATTGAAGTACTTCACCGAAGCAAGTCTTCCTTTGCATAGATCATAAGGTGTTTTTTCACAATTTGGTCTTAATTGAGTTCGATTTAGTGTATAGACATTTGTCCCTACTGCTTCTCTCCAGAATTTAGGTTGTAAGTCTGCTGCTAATAACATTGTTCTTGCCATTTCTTGGATTGTTCGATTTCTTCTTTCAACTACCCCATTTTTCTAAGGTGTTCTGGCAGCCGAGAATTCCCTTTTAATTCCATGGATATTACAAAACTCACTAAACTCGTTTGATGTGAATTCTCCTCCTCTGTCTGTTCTGAGGCACTTAATTTTTGAATCTTTTTCATTTTCTACAAGGGCTTTTAGATTCTTAAAACACTCAAAAGTTTCATATTTATACTCTATGGAATATATCCACATCATTCTAGTATAATCATCAACAAATAACACAAAGTACCTTTCTCCTTGGAGTGTTTGATTTCTAGTTGGCCCACACACATCAGTATGGATGATCTCCAAGGGCTTCGATGTACAATGTTCCTTTGTCTTGTGGCTGGTTCTAGTCTGCTTTCCATGTTGACATGGACCACATACTACTTGATTTTGTTTGAGTAATCTTGGGATGTCTTGTACAGCTTTGATCTTGCTGATATTAATCAGATTTTCGAAGCTTGTATATCCAAGTCGCTTGTGCCACAACCAACTCTCATATGTCTGACTTAAGTAGCATTTATTTCCCTGAATCTTGTTCAAAATGTAAATGTTGTTTGGTGTTCTCACCACTTTTGCCACAATTTTCCTTGAGGCAGAGTTCCTTATTTCACAATCTTTGGTGCTGAAAACAACCTTATGTCCTTGATCACAGATTTGGCTGACACTCAGAAGGTTGTGTTTGAGTCTGTCAACCAGCAGAGCATCTTGAGCTTTTCCTTTTCCATTGATCAGAGTAATTGTTCCTTTTCTCGCAATTCTGCCAGTTCCGCATCCAAAAGACACATTCCCTTCCTTTTTGCTCAGTGAGACAAACTTCCTTTTGTCTCTTGTCACGTGTTTGGAGCACCCACTATCTACAAACCACTGGTTTCCATTATTTTGAGCAAATAGAGCCAGGCCACATTTGTCAATGCTGGAGTTCTTGCTACTTGTCTTTCTTCCTTTGAGTGGGCAGTGTTGTTCATAGTGTCCATTATTGTAGCAGAAATAGCAAATCAGATCAAATTTGGTCAAGAGATCAAACGAATTGAAGGTTTTGATTTGTCCCTGCCTTTTGGGGGCATATGAATTGATTACTCGGTCCTTTAGCGTTGTCTTTTCACTTCTGCAAGCCATACAATGTCTGGCTTGATGACCAGAGTTTTTACAGTGAAAGTAGTGTCCACGAAAGATGGTTTTGTAGCAACCATGGTTTGAGTCGATTTCCTTCCTGGGAATTACTCCTCCCTTGTCCTTTGGATTTGCGATGGACCCTTGGTGGAGTACAGGTTTGTATTTGTTGTAGTGTCCATGATTCGACTCCACATTCTTCTTTGGAGTAATTCTCTCTTCATTCTTGGGATCTGGGATGCACTTTTGATAACATACTTTTTCATCTTTTGGATTGCAGGAGAGTGCATCGGCATAGCTTTTCACACTATTCTTAATGCTTGAGGATTCTCCTTTGAAACCTGTTCGAAACTTGTCATATTGAGGTTTTTGATTTTTTAGAATAGTCTCAAGTATTTGAGAGCTTTTACAGCCATTTTTAATTTGCTCCAACTCCTTTCTTAGAGACACTATTTCGGCCTCGCATTCCTCACAGGTCTTTTCTTTTTCTTTAAGTTTTTCTTCCAATAGATCTTCTCTCCTTCTTATTTCCTCGTTTTCCACTTTGAGAGAAATGATTTTGTTCCGTAGATTGTCATTTTCTTCAATGGCGCTTATTAATAGTTCATCTACACTTCCTTCCAGCCCTGAGTCATCATCATCTGTGAGTGCCATGAATAATGCTACTTGGATTTCATCATGATCACTTTCCTCATCTGATTTTTGTTTGATGACCATAAACTCATCCTCATTAGACTCATCTTGCTTGGAGAAGAAGTTTTTCTTATTAAACCCTTTCTTTTTGTATGCAATTCTTTTAGAATTTCCCTCATCATCACTATCATGTTTATGAGGACATTTTGTTGCATAATGACCTATTTTACCACATTTGAAATAGATAAGAGGATACTTGCCTTTAAGCTTAGATCCTCTCTTTAGCTTTCATTCAAAATGAGCCAATTCGGATTCCACATTTGACTCATAACTACAGTCATTCCTTTCTTTCCCTTTTTTGACTTTGAGGCCATGAATTCTGCATCTTTGGAGCTTGGCCCACCTTTCCTCATTTCATAGGCAGTGAGAATTCCATGGAGTTCATCCATTTTGAGGGTATCTAGATCCTTTGCTTCTTCTATAGTGATTATTTTGAAGTCAAATCTGTTTGGAAGAGACCTTAATACCTTTTGAACAATGGTACTTTCTTCCACTTTTTCGTCCAATCCTTTCAGAGAATTTACCACTTCAGCTACTCAGAGGAGGTATGCTACAATATCTTCTTCATCTTCCATCCTCAAACTTTCAAATTGTCATCTATGAGTTTGAAGCTTTGCCTTTTTGACTTTTGAGTCTCCATCGTACAAGCCAACTAGCTTCTCCCACATTTCTTTGGCAGAGGTACAGTGCATGATTTTTGTAAACTCCGAATCAGTGATTCCACTAGTGATGGAGTTCATGGCCTTTGCATTTACGATGTAGGCTTTCCTGTCGTCTTGGTCTGTTGGAAGAGTGGAAGTCATTTGGCATTCATTTTGACAAAAATGCCAGACTTCAGGTCGAAGGGGCATTAAGTAGTAGGTCATTCTTTTCTTCCAGAAACCAAAGTTAGTGCCATCGAGCAAAGGAGGTCTTCCTGATGCTTCGTGATTTCTCATCATGGCTGCAGATACTTCTTCAAGCTCTTAGGCTTAGTATGACGAACCTGCGCTCTGATACCAATTGTTGGAAATACTGAGAGGGGGGGTGAATCACTATTTATTATTTTTTGTTCTAGTGATTGCCAAAAACATATATAGATATGTATATGTATACACAGAACATAGAGATCAATAATCGAAATAAATGCTTTTATTAAAACTCAAGACAGTGCAATGAAATAAATACAATATAAGTATGAATCTTATTGTGAATTAGTTGCCAAGCTCGAACTTGGACTTCAGTGAGGCTCCAACCTCCAGGGCACCAAATCTGTTTTGTAGTGGTTCTGCACTTAGGAGCACCTACCCCCAATGACTTCAATCCTGTTCAATTCTCAGGCTCCAACCTCTTGGGCTCCAACCCAACTTTGGTAAACACTGTTATGCTGCTGCACTCTATTTAGCTTCCATTGCTTTCGCTACCCCTTTTTCCTCTACTACTTCCACTATCTCATACTCAGGGTATTCAACACAACAACCGCACCACTCGTTCTTTGTTTTTTTGTTTTTATACATTCTCATGCCTTTGTCCATTCATTTCCGCTTCCTCACTAGCTCTTTGGCTTCCTCCTCACTCGCTTGAGCTTCGGATTCCTCAACACTCACTTGAACTTCTGGCTTCCCTTCTCCATTCGCTTTAGCTTCCTATGCCACGTAATCCTTTTATCACAATTGCCACTTCCAGAAGTTCGCACATAACACAGTCGATTGCCGATGGCCGATTCCCCTGCTGGATGCGATATTATATAAACTACAGTTGATATTCTCATCGGGTCCGCAACCTTATCGCAATCGACGATCGCAAGGAAAGGGCCGGTTAACACTGTGTTCCCTCTGATCCGAATTCCTGATGCGATAATTGCTATCGGCGATCGTAATGGTCCACTTGACACTTCATGACTTCCGCTCCCGATGCGTCAGATGTGATATAACAATAAACATAAGTTAATATACCTATCGGGTCCGCAACCTTATCGCAATTGAGGGTTACCCTTGGCAGAGGTCCGATGAGATATCACTAACGGTGATCACAGGTCGCACAGGGTCAGGTCCGATGCGATATCGTTATCGGCGATCGCAAGTCACATATGGTCAGGGCCTTACACACTTGTGATACCCGCTCCAAAATGCCGATGTGATAATCGCTATCGTAAATCGCAAAGGTTCAGGGCTCGACAACTTGCGATGTAGCAACGGATCCGATAGTTGTTAATGCATATATAGATTTGTTTTGCTTTCGATAGCTCCTGATTGTGTAATCTGGTTCCTCTGATGGCTCTGTTTGCTGTGGTGGTAGTTGCATGCACACGTGTGATAGTTGTTAAATGCATGCTATAAGCTCTCCGATCGCTATTTGTGTCCTCCGTTGCTTCGATGGCTTTCTGCATCATCTTTTTTCTCTATCTACACCTCTGTTGCTTCGATGGCTCTGCTTGTAGCTGTTACCTGCATACATATAAGTTCTCTGATGACTTATTTGCATGCCTCCATTGGCTTTGTCAGCTCTTTGTGCCGTTTGCTCCTCTGGTGGCTCCTCTTCTTTGGCTCTGTCTCCTTCCTTGAATATTGCCATATTGACATCAATGACAATCTGTGTCCATCATATTTAATCCTAATTAACTAATTTGAGATCAAGTAAGGTTCATGACATATAATTGCAATTAAGATATGTTTTTTTTTAAAGTACACTGACAAGTAAATTGAGTTACTTATTTTATAAATGTAATGTATATACTCGATTCATATATGTGATTGTTGTAACATTGTGTTATCATAGAGTGAAAATATTTTTTTATATAACATTATTAAGGCAAATGATTATGAAATTTAATAATGAAATCTATTTAATTATAAGTGATAGTTAGATGAAAGAGCATGTGACAATGAAGGTGAAGGGTGAAAGGATGATAGAGTAAAAAAAATAAGAAATGAAACATAACTATGTTTGTACTTCGTATATGTTTGTTTAAGTTGTTAATGTTATTTTGTATGAGTGTGGATATCAAGAATTAGGGGAATAGTTGATAATGCTATTAGTCTTTGTTAAAGTAGAATTATAACAATGGAGTTGCTCTTTTATTACTATTAGTTTGTTTTTGAATAACAAAATATCTAGAGCTTAACATATATATAAAACAGAAAAATCCTCTGATCTTGGTGTTGGTCGATGGCACATTAGAGATTAGGGATGTTCCTGCCACCTCGTCATCTCCCACGACATTTAAGAGGGAGGGTGACATGGTTGACCCTCCCCATGCAACACACATGTGAATTGCGTACACTAATATTCATTCATGTACCATTATTTACTAAGTTCGACCATTCTAATAAGGGAGACCTTGCTCTTTGGATTTTTTGATATGTTTGGGCTTCTCCCTCGCTACAAGTGAGACAATTCCCTTGGGTGTATGACAGAGGAAGGTTTGCATGCAACAATTTTTTTACAGAGCTATGGTGTAGTCAGTGTGCTTTCTATCAAACTTGGACATTGGCCTTCTATTGTAAATTTGAATTGACCTACACCTAAATACAAAGTAACATGGATTATATGTTTGGAGGTCCTCAACACATGCATTGGCAGATGAGAAATGATAAAGAGATAGAATCTTGGCATGCAAGGGTTGCAAATTTCAAGACTCTGATGGCTACATTGGAGTTGGATGTTGTAGGAGCTAGTGGCATTGGCCTTTCCACAGCACGCATGACTTCATCGATTTAGGTTTCGAGGACTAGTTAATTCAAGTGATTATCCTACTCTTCTAGTTCAGTAATTCCATTCTTTAGTTTCATTTCTAGCTTGTGGATATTGATTTTCTTTGTTTTGAGCTCAACTAGGTCAGGTAGCAACTTGAATTATACTGTTTCCTAGTGAGCACTAGTCCCTACCAAGAGTCTTTCATCTACCATAAATTTTCATTTGTCTACCTATGCTTATTTCACTTAGATAGCTTCGATTCCCATAACCTTGGAAGTCATCTTTGGTGTGACCTTAGAAATCCTACTCCAACTGATATAATCACTTTAGACCTAACCCCAGTCACTTCTTCAGACTCTTTCTATCATGATATGCCTCCTAGAAACTACTTCATTTATTTATCTGGTTCAGTATATGGTAGTTGCTAGTAGTTTCTAAATATCAGTTTTTTATTTTGCATTACTTGAGCTCCAATTAATGGTCAACAAAGTTGGTTTCCTTAGAGATAGAATAAAACCAAACATTGAATGAATAATGATATTTTTGTTGATGTATGATGAAACTTTGAGGCAATATAATTTTAATTCTATATATATTTATATATCAAAAACAATATTTTTTTAAAATTATATTTGATAATAAGTTCATACTCTTATAGTGCTTTCCAAAATATAGTGTCATCTGCATAGTGGGCTCACAGATATGTTGTACGGTGTCTATCATAGTTGGGGGTTTTCGCCATTTATCATCTCACACATAGCTTTCATGTTGTTAGTGATAGTTGGGCTTGTTGGTGATAGATGGGCTTTCCTTCTTCATTATAGGAAATGTATCAAATGCTAAAATTTTAAAGTTGCATTCATATTTACACCCCAACAAACATTTAGGTTACTTGGCTTGAATGCTTCATTTTCCATGAGAATATTTGTGGTGGGATAATTTGATGGTAAATTTTAAGAGTTTTATTTGCAAATAAATCAGTGTTAATGCATTTTAAGAATTTGTTAAAACATTAAAGTTGTATTCTTATTTACTCTCTAACAAACATTCAAACTATTTAGTCAATTTTCCATCAGTTTTAAAAAATATTTTTTGATACTAAACAATCATTATAACAAGTAAGCTACATCATCATTTCATTATTTTTTTGATCATTGTCTTCCTATGGGATGACCAAGTTGTTGGCACAATGGGAAGTTATCCCCTTGACCTTGTTTCAAATCCCATGGGGAGCATCTTTGGCCTATTGTAATAAGGCTTGAGAAGTAAGCTCACCCACCCTTGTGGAGTCTCACATCTTGTTGAGTCATAAATTCCTGACATATCTAGGTTATGGGTTGTTGGATAAACTCTTCGTGTTATAGTTGAATATACTCTTGGTGTTATTGTGGCAGCCACTAGGTTTGATCTTGGGTGTCATCCAGATTACTCAAATGAGTTACCAATTCACCATGGACCATGGTTAAAAAAATAAAAATAAAAAAATATTTTCATTTTGTTATGATCAATGATATAAATAGACACCTTGTATTGTTAAATTAATTCCAATTGTCTACAACTGAGCGAGAGACACCTTCGTGACAAAAATAATTAGAACAAGCCAATATAAATAGATAAATTTCTCTTTTGGAAAAAATAATTAGAGTAAGGAAATATAAATAGATAAATTTCCTTTATTTTAATTTGATCACTACGTTTCGATGTCATAACAAAATGCTATATAACAAAGAACGAAAAAATGATATGAAGTAATCTATGAAGTAATATATTTTTATATATAGTAAAATAAATTATATATATTTAAATTAATTTAATATTAATAACTTTATTAATAATATTATTAACGATTTTGAATTCACAAAATACATGTTTATATATTAAATAATCTAATATTTGTCTTTTTTATATAATAATAAGTAAATTATCTCTATTTAAAGTAACCTTATATAAATTTGTTATAGACAATATTATCCATTTTAAAATTTCACTATAAAAAGTATTTCAACGTTTTTTATATTATTTTTTAAATTTTAAGACAAATAAGCATTTGAACATTTTTATATCATTTTTTTTTTTAATTTCAGCTACAAAAAATATATAAGCATTTTTATATACAAATTTGTTTTATGGGGATTAGGTTGCCATGCAACATTTGTTTCATATAAGTTGGAATATTGAGGATTGGGAAAATAGTTGATATTCAAATGAAATGAAATAAAGGATCAAGAAAATAATTGATATTCAGATAAAATGAAATAACTGATAATATGCGTAAATGAAAATGTAAGGTATGATAGTTTTATGGGAGGTGTAGATGGAAATCGAAGAAATTGGTTTGTGCAAATCTCAAAGATGTGATCTTCGCATTATTAGCACAACGCTCCAACCAAATAGGCTAATAGGTCACACTAAATCTTATACATCTTATTTTCTTTTGTTTGGTAATCCTCGCAGTTAGTGGAACAAATTTTGCTTTGGCCAATGTAGGTCTCAAACGTGACCTTTGTTTATTAACATGAAGCTCACTAATTCTCATAAAGTTTTATTTTCCTTTGTTTCTTAATCCTCACAATTGGTGGAACAAATTCAATACAACCATACCATAGGTCTTTCTCCATGATTTCAATTCCCATCGACTAGTGGTCAAACCATTCTATAAGATGTCAAGTTTCAATTCTTAATAATTACACTCATTTCATGCAAGAGTTTGCTGATGATTTTATAAAATTACTGAGGACACCATAATATTGAGTGTTGTTCCTCTTCCAAATCAACGTAAAGACAATTAACAAATTAAAACTAGCTACCTGATTAATAACTAGGAATATCACTTGATAATCCATACATGTATAGATTTCACAAAAAATGGCTACTGTTTGTCACTCTAAGTAGCCAATAGAATATGTCAATTGGGTTTATCTCGAGTGGTTGGGAGAAATGTTCTTATCCTCCCCACCCGAGTTTGAATCCTACATATGACATGTTGGTTATGAGTATTTATTATAGTGGCTTCAAGCCTTCTTGGTTGAGTAGTCCCTTGATTACCAAAATATGTATATTCCTCATATTGAATATAGAAATATTCTCAGGGGAAAAAAATAATCATCATAATAAATAAGGTGAATAAAATAAGATGAAACGATATTTAAAGAACATATGATAGATTGATTAGGTTCACAATTATGCTCCTTTGTTTATGACTAAGAGGGGTTTGTGCTGCCTAAAATTCAAGAGGGAAATTCATTAAAATGCATGAATGAAATGTGCACCTTAGCATGGATGGCCCCACTTAATATGTAAAGAAAACATTCATATTTTTTATTTTTTTAAAGTAGTAAAAGGCTTACCAATGTTCGATAGAGGAATATGTAGTGTGCCAAATTCTAATTATTGGTTTCTTACAAATGCACCCACAAAGAAGCACACAATAAGAGATTATATGAAGAACAAACATTCACCATTCTTCATCATTATGATTCGAGTTGTTGCAAAGAGAGGCAGATGAATAACGTGCATTTCACATTGAATCAACCATGTACACTAGAAGAAATGGAAGTGTAGCCATTATTTTTCATGTTATAGTGTAATAAGCCATCAATGTTGTCAACCTTATGGTTACAATTGGGCATAAATACTTAATGCAACTCATTGTGTACTTATTACACTTTTAACAACAATCAATAACATCCCATGAGAATTCAACCATGATTTTGCTCCCTTTCTTTGTACATTGGACATTTAACCATGATTATCCCTTGCTAATAGGACATGCAATACTCATACATGTGACAGATTTCTAGAGAGCTTATTCTTATTACTATACTTTTTCTGGTGATTATGTGAAATTCTTTGGGTTTATGTGGAACTCTCAGTCATGGAAGATGGAGATAACTACCATAATGGACATGTATAAATACTTAAAGACATCCTCATTTATTTTCTTCTAATTCTATTTTTTTCCATAAACAAGCTTCATAGGGATTGTGTGTAGCAACCTAATTTCTCATCCTTATGTACATAATGTAAATACTTTCATAAATTAAAAAGGCTGAGAGAGGGACACAAATTCTAAAGCTGAAGATTTGCTTGGGATAGTCAAGGTTTCCTTGTGTCGAAAATCTAAACTGTTTTGACAATCATTAAATGTCAGTTGGTGTGCCTTAATGGAATGGTTTTCTGAAGTTACTTGGACTGCAAGAGAAGTATGTGGACCATGCTACCTTGGAGAGCACTCACAAGCTAGGGAGGACAATAATTAATGAAGTGGACTTTGTTTTGAGCCATGACAGTGACTGTCAAGCACTGCACTGGAGGAGAAAAGAAGACAGTTCGACCCCATTAGGGGATACACATAGGGACTCTTAGACACTCATTCATTTAGGTAGTAAGGAAGCACAATAGTAGAGCAAAGAGGAAGGGGATGAACTTCCGATTAGGAGAATCTAAAAGGAAGATTTATAATCCCTATATTTTGGGTAAAATGATAGTGCCTCTGTGCATCGTTTTTTCCATAGTTCTATGTGGAAGGAGATAACAAAAATACATAGTTCCTAGTTAATCCATTGGTAGTGTTTGATCTCCCAAGCAACCACCTTACACTTTGGAATCTAGATCGGGGTGACAGTTGTAAGTGAGCTTGACTGCAATTGTCTACAATTGGGTGGAGAGTTAGAGTCCCACTATCAGTTGGCACAATCCAAAATTTCTTAAAATAAATGCTCTTATGTTTGCTACTCACAGTAAATATGTTTTCATTACTAGTTTAGATGATGTTATTGTTGCAGGAGGCATGTATACATTATTAATACTTGCAGGAATGACATATATGTGTGTGTTAATATTTGAAGGTGCTAGAACAATATGTAAGGAATAGTAATTATTACAACAACGTTTGAAATGAGTATAGAGTTTCAAGCTTGCATGTCTGGTTCTTATGTTATGACATGGTGAAATTGGGGATTCCTTCTCTATTCTCCTTGTTATTTCATTAACTTACGAGTCTTATACACATGTTTCCCTTGGTTGTTCCCGATAGCATTGACCTTCAATTTGGGTCAAGGTCTTCACTCATTCCAAATCATGGAGTCAAGAGAATCCTTTTCCTAGACTCAGTTACCCTGCAAATTATAAGATGAGTGTTGTCTTGCATTTGCTTAACTAGTAATGCATGTATGTGTTTGCATTTATGGGTGCTTATGACTATAATGAGCCTGTGTTGTATTTATAGACCAAAGTGGTGCCTATAAATGTGATGAACAAGAATGTAATACATCTCTGATTTGATTTATTATATCTTATAAAATGCATGATTGTGCTACTGATAAACAAAATGAATAACCTGATGTGTAAAACATAAAGGCATTGTAAGGATCCATGGGGATATGAACTAAACCATGACAATAATGGGCATAAGAACTCCTTTCATTATATATAAAATGGTTACATTAGAGATAACCTGCATGATAGGGTCTATGGATAATGTGCTGAACGCACTGGAATTAAGCCCTTATTACAACTTATTAAGACAATGAGTTGTTGTCAAGGATTATTTATTGCCTTATCATTAATTACACGTGATCTTAGACAAGGGGATCTTCACACTACTGAGATAAATGTCATGGTGTGGGGCTATCTCACCCATTGACTTGGGTTTGGTCCAACGAACATGTGTGCCTTTCGAGTAGCAGATCAAATGCAAGGGGATGTTGTTAGTTATTGTCTAGATGGCTAACAGTAGCCATGGTGTTCGAGTTGCAGTATCTCGACCGTAAGGGAAAGGTTAGTGCATCACAACTAATAGCTAAAAGCCCTTAAAACCCCTGAATGGCACCATAAAGTCAATTGCATGCTTGCTTTGAAGCATGATTTTCATGGTATATAGCAGGAGATATGGAGGCCCTTTAGGAGTTCACTGCAAGTCTTTAGCGAAGGGTGATTGAAGGATCACTATTGTGGGCATGCCTGGAATTCCCTATCCCTATATAGGGAACCCACGAAGGTCGGAAACATAACTCGTACACACTTATCCGTGAGGCACATGCATGCATTCAAATTTCTAGAAGCATTTCCCCCATTCCCTTGAGGAATACCAATCTTCTTGTGGCCATTGTGGTGGCCTATGAACCCCGTGGACTCAGGAGGAGCCATTTTATCAAAATATTAGGAGGATAGTACTAGTGGGTGCTTAGCAGGTCATGGCAGCCATGATGGAACACCATCATGGATCTAATCAATGCGAAACCACTGTAACCGAGCTATGAAGGAAATCGTGTTTAAATGATGGTGTATTCGCATAGCAGGTAGTGGAGAGGTCAGGTGAAATGGTAGACTCATAAGTTCATCTAGGTAAACCAATGCAATTCGTTGGAAGGAAACCCTTTTCATGGAGTCTTAGTATTAGCATACCCAATTTCCCCTTATTATGATTGGACGAGAGGGAGACAACGTGGCCCAAAAATGGTACCTCGGAGTTTTGTTTTTCACAATAGAGGGATTGACCGGGATGACGTTAGCTGGTATGAGTTGGTTGACATGCAAAAATAACACTTCTATCATTTATGGGAGGTGGTACCCAACAGGACAACATAGCCCAATGGTTCAATCTCGGAGGACTTGTGAGCACATAAGTAAAGGAATAGGATGATGTCAACTGGGATGAGTTGGTGGGAACCTCGTCCTAGTGAGCATGGAATTGGATGAGAGGTGGGTGTAACAAGCATGTTGAAAATTTCATGTAATAAAAGTTAATAAAGGCAAGATAAGACGACGGTTAAGGGACACTTATTCCAAGCTGAATGATGGGAAAATATATCCTAGTGGGCATCACTAGATGTGTTTTTTTGGCTAAGGAAAATTAGCAAAGGTATCAAAAGGGAAAATGGAATTTTTGGCACATTTATTTATGAAAATAAAGGAAATTAGGAGAAAAGGGAGGTAAAAGGTCACAGGTTGCATGTGGGGAGGAAAATGAAGGAAAATAATGGAAAATGAAGAAATTAGGGGCCTCATTAAAAAAAAGGCTTCTCAGGATCAGTGGGCAAGATTTTGTCAGTGTGAAGCTTTTGCTAACCTTTTGTCAGTTCAACTTTGGATCTATATCATTATTCTCCCTCTCTCTCACTCGTGGTCACTTAGAGTTTTCTTGGAGCACTCTAGCTTTGGATCAAGGAAGGAAAAGCAAGGAAATGAAAGGAAGGAAAGTAGGATTCATGAAGCCTTCAACATGAATACTTGTAGGTAACCTTTTGCATGTGTGATTTCCTAGTTGGTTTGGACATGCATGGATTTGCATGTTGGTGTATGGTTATGTTGTTGTCGATGGCATGGTCTTCTCAGGTTATGAAAGTGGTTTCTAGGCTAGCCTTACCTTTTTCTAGATTCCATGGTGTCGGGATGCTTATTTCAGTTTTTGAGCTTTAGTTTGTCAGATGGATTTCAGAATCCAAGGTGGAGGTGGTCGCAAGTTCCACTTCCAAAGGCCTAGGAATCCCTTTATTGGTTTTGGTGGGATACACGATAAACCTTGAGGGAGAAGTCTCCGTTTAGGGCTTATTGATCTTGGTTTGGATTGCAGTAAAACCAGAGAGATTAGTCTTAGTTTAGGGCGTAGTGATCTGGTTTGGATTGCGTTAAAGCCTGAGAGACAACGAGATGGAAAAATTCTTGATGATAGTGATGGATTCTAGATGGCATTCCATGTTCGATTCAGTTGTGATTGGAGCATTGGGTTTAGTGTGATCACGGTTTGATAAGGGTGGAGGTGGTTTAACCTCTAAATTCCCTTGGTTGTTGTTGGATTGGTTGTTCTATGAGATCCCATATTCATGCTTGGAATATGGCATGAGGGTGACTGGCTAAATGAGAGATTTGGTTCAGCCATGTCTATGGTCGGGTGGTACGTGGAAGTCTCGAACCTGGTCAGATTTGCCTATGATTAATAAAAGCTAAGTTCTCTCAATTTTGCACTTGTTTACATGTGGATTTAATGGATATCATATCTCTGATACTTACATGGTTTTATGCTAGTTATAAGTACGGTTAAATGATTGGTTCATGTCATGGTTATTTCATGTATTTACTTGCAACCATTAAATGGATGGATGCAAGACCTAATTGATGATATACTAGTTCAATGGAGAAAGAGGTGACCCTTCTTGTTATGTTTCAAAATTCCTTTCAGTCATTTATGTTGTGTCTTGTATCCTAGACCTATAGGTTGCATTGATGTGAAGTGTTTGATAGAATGTTAGTCCTTGTTGGGGATGCTCAGGCTTAGTCCTGGTTCATTTTTTATTTTTTTATCTTGTCATCGTGTCTTTGATTGGTTCTAGGGGTTGTAACAAGTTCTGGTTAGAGGCCGGGATTCAAAGCTAGAAAAGTGGCTCAAATCTTGGGGTTGTTGGCATAGGTTTGTTGAAAAGAGTCCAGGGACGCCGGCACATAGGCTTGTGAGAGCGACTTTGGCTTCTAGCCATTGTCTTGCCTATAACATGAGAGTGATTTTTAGTTAAAAGTCTTAAGTCACCAGTGGGACTGAGGGACAAGATGTCTGAGTGTTTGAAATGTCCCTTGTGGGTGTTGTTGCTGATGTGGATGGGTTTGTTTGATGAGTTCCATCGATTCCATTTCCTTAAGGTCATCAAGAAAGTTGAATCCCTTACAGTAACCTCTCTCATCACATTTTTACCATGGATGGTTGGTTGCTTGGGTGGATTTGGGAGGAATGGGTGTTACAGATTGGTATCAGAGCATGGTTCACCCCTTGGACTGGACGGGCTATGTGTGGTCATGCATGCATATCAGTTGCATGTGTGTCTCTTACACTTGAGTTCCATGTGCTTGTTACACTAGATCATATTGATCATGTTTGTAGCAAGGTTATCATGAGGAACTTGATGTTGATTTTGTGGAATGAATCGTTAGAAGTATATGACTAGTTATATGATTATATGCAACTTGATTACACCCTTGTATGTTGGGTTGCATTATTGGTTATTTGATTACATGTATCAGTCTTGTAGGTTGATTACAAGAATTGATCGCTTATGCTCGACTACATGCGGTTATGTGTATGTGTATTTGATTAGGGATTGCTTATGTAGGTTGATAGTTGCATGAGGCAATGTGTAGAATGGTGTAATGGATTTTGTCATGCAGGAAGTCATACCATGCATTGTTGATATAGCTTTGCAATAATGATTGGACCCTAGCTAGAATGATGTTTATGCATTGATGCACTTATTTAATATATGTCTATATGTTATTATGGTTATGTTATACATGCATCACTCTAATTTGATGATCTTGAAGACAAGGTATCCTCCTCGAGTTATGCTAAGGTACGTTGATTCATGGTAATTTGGTTTAGCTGACATAGTATGACTTGCATGAAAGAGATCAAATGGCTAGCAAGGTGGTAGACTACATAGAATATCCCTATGTATCAGATGAGCAACATGGTGTGGGGCACTCTTCTAACTTGGCAGACACATTAAGAAGCCTAAAGGAAGAAATAAGGGGTTGCAGAGCAAACAATGACAAAATCATGTAGGCACAAGAGAAACAAGCAGATGTGAATGCGATACTACTTCAGAGTTTGTCAAATTTGTAGTGACATGGACCACTTCGAATCATCCATGGGCATGAGGACAAAACTAATGGGGCATACATCGGTAGGTATCCTAGTAGACACAGGTTAGATAGATATGACACGATCAGAGATGGAAGGATGTTGGACACTCCGGATAGGAGAGGGGACAAACACATGTAGTACTCTAGTTCTAGTTCTGGAAAGCATCACGATTGTCATCGTTATCATCCTTACAGGAGGAGTGATAGGGGATACTTGTCGGCTGAGTTTAAGAAAGAAAAGCCACCTACCTTTGACGGAGAAATGAAGAAATCACAAGATGCACAGGCATGGTTGTTGGGTATGAACAAATTCTTTCAATTGCATTATTATTCATGTAACATGAAAGCAAAGATAGCCACTTTTAGTCTCAAAGGTAAAGTGGATATTTGGTGGGAGGACGTGAAGAATGTCAAAGATATACATGAGAAAGATTTGACTTGGCATAAGTTTGAGAGGCTCTTCAAGAATAAGTATTTGTCTGAAAGATACTTTGATGATATGTACCTTACCTCAAGGAGGAGAAGGCCAGGGTTCTGTTGTGGCCACCAACGACACCCCTTCTTATTTATTGTTATTACTAATACTAAATAGGTGGGGACACTTAGTCAAAAAATTTAAAAAATGAATTAGTGCTAACATTTCCTTTTTAATAAACCTCACTATCATAAACTTAGGAAAATACGTATGCAAGATCTAAAAAAGCTTAAGTTTCATGGTGAGGAAAGATAAAGTCACTCCTTAAGGAATATTGCATCGCAGAAAGGATAACAGGATGCCTTCTTACAAGCCAAACTCTAAGTATGCGAGATTGTGATGCGAGATTACATAATGAAAAACAAATATCGCATCACATTCCTTCAAACGCACTTCCGTTGGAAAACTGCAGAAAATGCCGATATGCAATGACACATATTGCAAAATCGCACATCGCAAGAAATACATTAAAAAAAAATAAACACATACTGTGATTACACGATGCTGCGACAATGCGATATTGCGATATCGCGATATTGCGATAGAGTGACAAAGCGATCTTACAAAAGAATGACAGTGCGATATTGCGATATTTTTATATTGCCATCTTGCGATAATGGAATACAGTGATCTGCGATATTGTGAAGCAAATCGTAGAATTACTCCATCGCAAAATCGTTCGGCTCACTCTTCGAAAAATGTTTGATAAAACAAGACCTGGTTATGCGCTTTAATGCTAATTAATGAGGTAGTTGTCAGTTGTTAATGAAATAATAAACTAGTTCACGTAAGGTGATACACTTTTGCATGTCTTTGGCATTTTAAAGATTTCCTGTCATTATTCCTTATTATTACTCTCACCTCACTTGTAAACTGCAGGAACAAAAAATAAAGAATTATATGAAGCCGTATAGAGGAAACTATGGAGAAGAAAGGCAAGGCTTTGATGTCTAAAGTTAAAGAAATTGCACCTTTGTACATAAACACCACATGCAACAGAGACGCGGGTATTTCCACTTGGAAATCCATGTATAATCTACTTGAGAAAGAGAATCCTAAGGTAATGGGGGTTACAACTACTGTAGGCTCACAGAATTCTTTTGAAGCATTAGTTGCAGACTTAGCTTGTGCATTCCTATACCAGCTAGCGACGAGGCCTAAAATTATCCCCTATACAGATAAATGGGTACTGGACAACGGTAAAATAAAAAATAGAAAGTTTAAGACTCAGGGTCAAGAGCTCTCGGAATCATTATTTTCACAAAATTTCAACTTTACATCCACTACAAGAAAGCACGCAAGAGGCGAAAATCGCACCAAGGAAGCCCAGATTAAAAAACGGAGGCATTTTTCGATGTGCGCTTAGCGCCTAATCACGCATCACTGGGTAAAACTTCTCGAAATGGAAAGCTTCTAATTGCTCAGCTACTTGTAAGTCCCAGAAATTTTGAAAAAACTATGTTAAAGATAAAAGGTAAATTTTGAATCCGAAAATCAGCGGTAATGGTCAGAAATATCCTCAAAAGTATTTAGTGAAACCACACAGTCAGTATATTACTCTCAAAAGCATCATCAGTTCTGTTGAAGATGTGGCACCAACTCTTTCCGATTCCATTTTTGCAGCACAGTTAAAGGCTGAAGTCGGCTCACCGACTTTTCACAATCAAATATTGAATGCATGCTTGCGATGCCAAGGAGCAGATACAGAAATAGTTAGGTATTAGATTTAATTTTAGAAATAGTTTTGCTTTATTTTGTCTATAGAAATGAAGGTCATTTAAACAGTATCCTGTATTTTTGTAAATAAGTAATTTTTATATGTAGTTAGTAGTATTTAAACCCTTCTCATGCATTCAGAGAAGGGTCCAAAAATTTATCAAAAACTTGTCCTCAGAACATGCACTTTTACACCCTCCGAGGAGGTTTTGATGAATGAATGGAATAGGATTTATTGATTTTTGCATTTGATATCTGATACTGATGTTTCACTTCTGTACTCTTAGTGGATGTTGGATTAAGAAGAGATAAATCGTTATCGCTTGAAGCTCATGAGTAGAACTAGTTATAAATGGTACTTCTATCTCTTAATTGTTTCTATCTTTTGCGTTAAAGCGATATTTAAGTTCAATTGTTTATATGTTAATGCGTGAATTCTTGAGTTCTCATTTGGCGCTTTTGTACAGTGATAGCTATTTATTTGTGCTTAATATATGAATACCTTACTTAGTGATATGTTTTTCTCAACTGTTTCACCTAACTTTTTATGTGAAGTGGTTTATCTATATTGAATTCTTTTCTTATAACAATGGAATGATCTTTATTATTGATTGTTAATTGAAATAATTTTAGATCGCACAGAAGAAAGATTACATCTCGGGTTAGTATATACTTATAAGTTTATGTTTTATTAGAATACAATTGCATGTGATTAGATTAAAATTAGAATTAGAGCATCTTAATTAGGAACTGTTAAACCAGAAAGATCAATCTTTCTCACGCACACACTTGAATTGGAAACTGGTCCCATATCCGCGGTCGGACCTGCTATACCAAACAGAAAAGGAGCTGCCAACCAAGGTCCGGACCGAGTGGATATCCCCCTTCTTGCTGACCCGATTTTCGGGGCTTCAACATATTTGGTTCTAGAAGGAGGGCCAGAACTATGAATGGAAAGTAAGTCCAAATCAAAATACCATTCTGAGAGTAAATTTCCCTCACCATCTCCCTCAATGTTTCCATTTCATTTAGAATCTTCAAATCCACAGTCAGAAATCGTAGGATCAAGAACCGTTGCTACAAACCCTGACATTTTAGAACAATCTACTATTGAACCTCCTGAAGTTGAATCTTTGATTCACAAACTTCAAGGATTTTCTATATCTCCTCCAAGATCTGATAAATCTGAAGGCAACGTGACTTCGCAGTATAACCCTGCTCATCCTTTGACCAGATTAAAGAGAAAAAAATTTTGTGTTCAGCCAACTGAGTTACCTCTACCCACTATGAAAAGAGTAAGGAAATCACCTAAAGAGTTCGATAGCGAGACTCTCTCATCATCATCATCCATCCCAAATTGCTCATCGTGAAGTCAACCATCCACTCCTCCACTTCAGATCATTTTCCACCAGCATATTGGTATTTCTAGATCTCCTTCTCAGTCATCCAGAGTTATAATACCCTTGTTTCCTCATCCTTAGGGATCATCTTCTGCACTTCCTTCCATTAGTAAATCAACGATGGCCCAATCTCCATGGAATAATGCAGGGGCAGTCTTAATGCCTACGCCCTTGAGTCAACTGCCAGCCCATCCTAAAAAATGGTTGCCTAAGTTCAATCCTGAAGAAGGAATGCTAGCGGAAGAGCATAATAATAACTTTATGCTATCTATAAACCTTAACGAAGTTACTAATGAAGATGCTATTGTTCGACTTTTTCCTTATACTCTTCAGGGAATAGCTAGATCATGGTATTTTTCATTACCATCTGGATCTATCACCAGTTGGGATATCTTCCAGGAACAATTCCTCATTAAATTTGGTGATGATAGGTCTACGGCGACGCTAATCAGTAACCTGTCAAACCTTAGGGCCTAGCCAAAAGAACCCATCAAAGATTTCAATTTACGTTTCAATAAACTGTTAAACAAAATTCCTACTGCTTCCAAGCCCAACGAAGAAGTGAGAAGTGAATGGTATATCATTGCTTTACCATCAAACATAGCAATCTTCATGGACAGGGGTAATAAAACAACTTTAGCCAAAAACATGAAAGCAACAATAGTAGTAGAGAAACGTATAATAGCCCTAGAAAAGAAAACCACATTAGAGGAATGGAAATCAAAGAATTTTACTTTCAAAGAAGATCCCAAGAAAAAATAATTGAAAGATCCATTCGATTTATAAGGATTACAAAAAGTTTTGAAGACCATGTCTAACGAGATGGTCGATATCAAAAAAAAAAGTGGCAGAAACTTCTTCAAAAAATCCCTACAGAGCTTTTAAGGGAAACCCTTCAACAGATTCAAAGCCTCCCAATGCTATTACAAGTGCGGAATCCGAGGAAGAAGAAGAGGAAATTGCTACTGAAGGGCAAATCGATGATGAAGAAGTTGTAGAATTACGAGGAATGTGGGATTTCATCCTCCCAGAAGAAGAGGATCAAGAAGCATTCCCGGTTAGTACACGAAGTAGAAATCAGCTGGATCCTCCTTAAACTACCCCTAAGCCAAAGAGCACAAGCTCGGAAAGGAAGGATAAAGTCGCAGCCAAGAAAACGACACCCAAAGCGACTCAAACCAGCCCAGTGCAAACAGATTCATCTACTCCATCTAAAACACTGATCGTTTCGGATGAAATGGAGTACAATAACCTAGAAGACGTGAAAAAGGCTAGGGCCAACATCACTCTTTACGAATTGAGCAAGTTAAAACACCAGAAAAAGATACTTTGAAATAGTTACATGCTGTGCCAAGTACCTTTACCTCCTACTGTAATTTCTCAAGCTTCCCATGATATGGGAAAACCTTCGACTAATGTGATTAACAAGATTGATCCAAATGACGTCGCATTAATGGAGGTAGATCGAGATCTCATACTGCCCCCTTTCTTCTTACTTATGAAATTTTTAATAAAAATGTGCATAATTGCTTAGTGGATTCAGGAGCTTCATCGAATATTTTTCCAAAGTCAATATGTACAAAATTGAATGTTCAACCGTAGAAGTCTGATGTGCGTATAGTCCAGCTAGATCGATCGCAAGTTGAAGTGATTGGGGAATTAAATCAGGTTACCATAAGGCTGTCATCCAACCCAAAGTTATGTCAAGTTATCGACATTTTAGTTGCTGACATTCCAGAATTTTATGGCTTAATTGTTAGCAGGGATTGGTCAAAAAAACTTCATGGATACTTCGCAACTGACTCGCCGCAGATGTGGCTACCCTACAATGGTAAACCAAATCAGATAAAAGTTGAACGAGAGCTACATCAGAAATACATAGTAACGAAGCTAGAGGGAGAGAATGAACCAATAGCATATAACAACAATATTATTGACAATTACTCAGTAGATTCTTTCCTAGGGAATTTTAATTCTCATATGTCACCTTATTTAGAACATTTTGTTTTATCTGAAGTCAAAATTTTTTCTCAAACTGATAGTTCTAAATCTATCATTTTTTAAGATAGTCCTGTAAATAAATCTTTATTTTGGAAATTATTTTGGATGGTTCTAAATCTAACAAAGGAGCAGGGGAAGGATGCGTGCTAGTTAGTCTAGAAGGAGATAAAACTATGTTAACTTGCAGACTCGAATTTGATTGCACCAACAATACAATGGAATATGAGGCTTTAGTCCAAGGGTTGTACAAAGCAATTGGATTAGATGTCAAATACCTTCAAGTTTTTGGATACTTTGAAATTGTAGTCAGACAGGTACATAATACTATACATTGTTTATGAGATCATTTAAAATATTATCAATATTTAGTTCAAGATCTGACTGAACATTTTATAGAATTTAATATTTCATCAATTCCCAGACTCGAGAATGCAAGGCAGACCTTTTAGCTAACGTGGCTTCCAAACTTATCCCTTCAGAAGATTTTAGTCCAGATAGATTCTCAATAGAATTAATCTTTAGACCTTCTATTCCTAATAACATCACAAATTGGAGAATATTCAACGACGATCTTGATATCGTGAGTTTTCTCACATCTGAAGGATCCTATGCCAATCAAATAATTGACGAAGACCAACATGATCGACAATTGCAACAAGATAGCACTAACAATGCTATACCTAAGTTGGTAGCCAAATTAGAAGACCTTTATGATTTGAAAGATCGGTTTAAAAGATCTACTAATTCAAAACTCCAAAGTTCAACTTTGAACTGTGAATTAGTAAATCTAGGAACTGATGCCAAACCACAAAACGTCCATCTAGGCCTTGGCCTAACTCCTGAAGAAAAATTAGCATATATCCGTCTTTTGAGACAATACAAATTTTTTTTTACTTGGAACTATGATGAACTTGAAACTTATGACACTTCTATCATCCAACATACTATTCCAATGATGGATGATGAAAAACCAGTCCAACAGAAGTTGAGAAAAATCCATCTCAATCTAGAAAACCAGATCAAATATGAATTCAACAAGCTATTGAAAGCCAAAATAATTTTTCCCGTTCGACATTCCAAATGGGTCTCCAATATGGTTCCCGTTAGAAAGAAAAACTGAGATATTAGAATTTGTATTGACTTTCGAAATCTTAATAAAGCCTACCAAAAGGATAATTTTACTTTACTTCCTCTGGAACAAATTTTGGAGGCAGTTGCTGGATTATAATGAATGTCCTTCTTAGATGGATTTTCAAGATATAATCAAGTGTTGGTACATACTGATGATCAATTAAAAACAACATTTAGAACCAAATGGGGTACCTATGCATATCAAAAAATGCCTTTTGGCCTGATTAATGCTGGTGCCACATTTCAGAGAGCCATGGACATCACATTCAAAGGTTTAGTTAATAAGTCTGTGGTAATCTATTTGGATGATATAACTGTCTATTCCAAGAAACGAAGCAACCATCTTAGAGATTTAAAACAAATCTTCCAATGTTGTCTCAGGTATGGAATTTCACATAACCCGAAAAAATCTTTTTTCGCATTAAGAGAAGGAAAACTTCTAGGATTCATAGTGTCAAAATATGGAATTCATATTGATACTGACAGAATCAAAGAGATTTCCAAAATATCCCTACCCCACAACAAAAAAGCCACGCAATATTTCCTTGGTTAGATCAACTTTGTAAAGAGATTTGTTCCAGATTTTTCAAGAATCGTGTCTCCTTTACAAGCAATGATAAAAAAGAACTCAATCTTCAAATGGGGTCAAAACTAATATGAAGAATTCAATCTAATCAAACAAGAAATTATTAATGCTCCACCTTTAGCAACTCCAAATTTTTTAGAGCCTTTTATTTTATATACATTTGCCTCTGACAGATCATACGCAGGGATACTTACTTAAGATAATCAAGAAAAAGCAGAAGCTCCGATTGCTTTTTTCAGTTCAAATTTACAGGGGGCTGAATTAAATTATTCAGATGTGGAGAAACAAGCTTATGTTGTTTTCAAAGAAATTAAATATTTCAGACCCTTTCTACTCAAAACCCATACCAAAATCATTGTACTGTTTCCAGCAGTCATAAATCTTTTAGTGCAAAAAGATGTGGGTGAGAAAAGAGCCAAATGGGTTACTGCCTTACAAGAATATGATGTAGAAATCAAACCAGCAAGCATTGTAAAAGGTCAAGGCTTTTGCAAAATGTTGGCCAGAGCATCGCTAATATTTGAAATTCCATCGATAGACACACAAGTGTATGAGGTAAGCCTAAACGATAATGAGTCATTATATACTGATATCATTTATTATCTAAATAATGGATATGCTCCTTCACACCTTGATCATACCAAGAAAAGAGATCTAAGGTTGAAAGCCAAACAATATCAGCTCCTGAACAATGTGCTTTTTAGAATAAATTATGAATCTGTTCTCCTTAGATGTCTCGAAGAATCTGGAGCTAAAAAAGTTTTACAGGAACTCCATGATGGGCCAGCAGGTGGACACTATGCTAGAGATGCTACTGCACATAAAATCTTATGCGCATGCTATTACTGGCCCACATTATTCAAAGACTCGCACAATTACATGAGGAAATGTCATGTCTACCAAATTGCTACTGGGAGACAGAAGAAACCATCCTTGCCACTACAACCAGTCAATATTGAGCAACCTTTTGATCAGTGGGGATTGGACATAATTGGTGAGATCATTCCTCGCTCTTCTAAGTAGCATAGATATATTCTTACAGTAATAGATTACTTTACCAAATGGGTAGAAGTAGTTCCACTCAAGACGGCTAATGCTGAACATATCATTGATTTCATAGATCAATTTATAATCACCAGGTTTGGGTTGCCTTCCACTTTAATGTTTGATAATGCATCATACTTTTCTGGAAATGCAATGACTGAATTTTCACTCAAAAGAGGTTTCAAACTTAAATATTCTGCCAATTACTATCCACAGGGGCATGGGTTAACTGAATCTACAAATAAAAACGTAATGAGGATTATCAAATGAACAGATGACTAAAATCATAAAAAATGGCACTTTAATATATGCTTTATGGGCATATCGAAACGCAAGAAGCCTCCATCGGCACTTCTCCATTCAATTTAGTTTATGGAAAAGAAGTGGTTCTCCCAGCTCATTTAGTAATTCCCTCTCTCTCTTTAGTTCAATATATTGATGAAGTACCAACTTCCTCCTTACAACTGAGGCAAATGGAAATAATCAAGTTAGAAGAACAATGAGAATAGACCAAAAGAAATCACGCTCATCATCAAGCATTAGTAAAATCCTCTTTTGATTCAAACATGATGACCAGAAAAGATTTTCCGATGGGAGATCTAGTTTTAAAATGGGACAAGGCCCATGAGGAAAAAGGGAAACATACAAAATTTCAACGAATGTGGCTTGGTCCTTTTCAGATTGTGGAAGTTATAGGTCCGTCCACTGTTATGTTGCAGGATTTAATAGGGAAAAGAGATTCTTTACCTATTAATGGACAGATCCTTAAGAAATATTTTCCTTGGAAGATCATTCTTCTATTTTGTAGATTAGATTTTTATTTTAATAAAACCAGTTGTGAATGGTTACATTAGGCATTTACAAAAAATACACCAATTCTCTTCCAGATTTTGATCTTCCCTTGTACAAATAGCAAATATTTTAAGAAAATTGATCTTTATTATTGAAAGATACAGTTAAAGACTCTAGCCTAGATATGATACTAGTTTCAACTTCATAAAATTTGATGAAAACAACCTTTAGTGAGAAATTGTTTTATATCAGTGAAATGAAAAGTATCAATAACAAAACAAAGATTTTATGTAGAACAACTCTTTTGAAAAAACACTCTACTATTGTCGTCCAGAGCTATCTTAAGGAAACAATGACTTCCTCCCTACTAAGGAAATCACAATTTTCAGAGGAACAATCCAAGGATACACTTTATCTTAAAGAGTGAGAGGTCTCATCATGAGCCGGCTTATCATAATCAAAGATATTATAACTTGTTGACTTTGCCAATACTTCATACCACAACAGGGCAATGACTCAAGATTGTTGCAATCAAAAGGCAAGGGGTCTCATCACGAGCCAGCATGTTCAACAAAGTTATAAATCAAGTGATGTTGGGTTGTGTTATATTCTTTCCATGACTAACCTACGTAGTGAACTTGGGGGTTAGAGGGGGGGAAGAGCCCCCCCTTCGTTGCGCTGATTGCGCAGTGGGGGGTTCATGGGGGGGCGGCAGCCCCCCTTGTCTGGGGGGTTTAAAGGGGGCAGGTAGCCCCCCTATATGGGGTGCGGGAAAACGCCCTAGGAGAATTGTTTTTGGACCCTATATTAGGTTGGGCGAACCTACCTATGGTTTTCGGTCCATGGTTTGGACACGATGGTTTTTTGAGCCATGGTATTGGATTCTTCAACATGTATAAATATGTATTGTAACATTGAAAGGAACATAATGAAAAATCAAGCTGGTAGTCCTGGTTTTGGGATGCAGTGGGAAATCTCTGTGTATATGTGTTTTATGTGTTATGCTCTTGCATTGTTTATTTTTTTGTGATTTAGAATTCATATGTAGGTAATTTCTGTACGGGGTTAAAACCTACATTTGGCATCAGAGCTGTTTTCACTTGAAGGGGATGCCTTTGTTGCTGAGGGGTTTCGCTCAGGCCTGTGGTAGACCCTGTTCAGTGGGAGATCTACGAGATCGATTCTGGTGGTGAAAGAAGATGGCGAGCAACAGAAAGATAGAGATTGAGAAGTTCAATGGTCAATGTTTTGAGTTGTGGAAACTCAAGACGGAGGATCTTTTGGTGGATAAAGATCAGTGGATCGCTGTAGATCTGGGTACTAAACCAACGGGAGTGACCGATGAAGAATGGAAGTAGTTGGATCAGAAGGCAAAGAGCACAATATGATTGTGTCTCTCAGATTCAGTATTGCTGAGTGTATCAGGGGAAGGTACGACGAAGGCTCTGTGGGACAAGTTAGGGACTTTGTGCCAATCTAAGTGTTGGGTTGTGTTATATTCTTTCCACGACTAACCTACGTAGTGAACTGGGGGGTTAGAGGGGGGGCGG
>APFE031189954.1:0-22032 GCA_000404065.3 Pinus taeda | reverse complement strand
TTATTGTGCCCCATAGTAGCCCACTATTGTTATTTTTGTGCCCTTATATTATTATTGTTAGGTCATCTTTGGCTATATTGTGACCCCTTAGACTCCTATATATAGAAAGGAGGTTTTGTCATTTGTATAATCCAAGAATTGTTCATTTGTGTAATGTAAAGGAGGTTCCCCCCTCAAAGAGGCTGAATTCTAAGGCGTTGATCTTTCTTTTCTATCTTTTTATGAGCTGGTTTCATAAAATTTTTCCAACATTCAACTTGGAATACATGTCCCATGACATTGGTTTTATTTTTCCTTTATTAACTTTATTACATGAACTTTTAACCCGGGGCTGTTACAAACCCCTCCCCCTTAGGGTAACACTATCGTCGGTGTTCTATGATACCTATGACCAACAAGATCACTGAAAACCAAAACATACTGCCCATGGAGGTTTATAACTTATTTCGATGCAATATTCACAATAGCAGCCCATTGAAAGCAAAACCAACATGACAAACATGGCAATATGACCACCATACCGCTTATTGGAGCTTTATAACGAAGCTCATTTCGGTATTTATAATAACAACCATACACATATATACATATACCAAAACTCCTTGTCCTCAACCACCAAATAATGAAGGATACATAGCCCACATCTGATAATCCATATCCCATGTAACTTCATCGGGCCTAAAGTGCTTCCACTGCACTTTAACTTGCTTGATTGCTTGATTCCTAGAGCATGAGTTATTTCCATTGCAATATTAATTGAGGTTCTAGCTGGAATTCTCCTTATGGTTCCACCTGCAATATAGACTAGTCAATCACATAGTCAACATCCTTCACATATCTTTTAAGCAATGAAACATGGAAAATATCATGAACTTTCATCGTCAGCGACATTGCAAGTTTGTAGGCCGCTGGTCCAATCCTCTTAAGGATCTCGAAAGGCACACAATATTGAGGTTCCAACTTGGCACATGGCCTAATCCTCAAGGATATATTCTTGGGCTTGATGTGCAAGTACACATGCTCCCAACTTGAAACTCCTAAAACACCCTGTGCTGGTATGCATAACTCTTTTGTGTATCTTGTGTTTCCTTTAGATTCTTCTTGATAACCTATATTTCCTGTTCCATCTCTGCCAACATGTCTGGTCCTATCAATACCTTGTTCACTAGATCACTCTAGCTGATGGGAGTGTTACAAGTCCACCCATAAAGTGCCTCAAACAGACTCATCCTTAGTGACTCCTGATACCCATTGTTGTAAGAAAGCTCAACCAGTGGAAGATATTTCTCCCTCCTCCTCTATTGGTGCATAACATACACTCCAACATGTCCTTCGAAATCCTATTGACCCTCTTTGTCTCTCCATCTGTCTGTGGATGATAAGTTGTATTGAATGCCAACTCTGTACCCAAACCTATAAAATAACTCCTTCCAAAACCTGCAAGTGAACTTGGCATCTTTGTCTGACACAATCTTGTTAGGAATACCATGCAATATCACTATCACCCTAATGAATACCTAAGCTACCTCACTAGCTAAATGAATATACTTAATTGGAAAGAAGTGAGATACCTTGGTCAACCTGTCAACCACAACCATGATGGAATCATGTTTTCTAGATGTATTTCGGCACACCTATGATGAAGTCCATGGAAATGATTTCCCATTTCCATTATGGAATTGGAATCGGCTGTAATAAACCACCTAGATGCTTACAATCTGCCTTTACCTGCTGATAATCCAAACACCTTACAACAAACTTAGTTACCTCTTTCTTTAGATTCGATGAGTAATAAAACTTCTTCACAGTTGTCAGATTCTTTTGATATTCTAGGTGACCTGAATATGGCTTAACATGAAATTCCCTCAAGGTAAGATTCTTGAGATCATTTTTGTCTGACACGTATATCATATCTCTAAATCTCACCAAACCATATGCCATGAGATGATAATCCACATCCTGATCACTTGTACCCTGCTTCTGTAACATGTGCTTAAGCTGCTGGTACCTTCCATCCTAATGTCCTGCCTGTAAGATCTGATCCTGTAAATTTGTCCCATGTGAACTCATAGCTACTATGTGATTCACCTACACTCTTCTACTAAGAACATCTACAACCTTGTTCTCCTTACCCTTAATGTAACTGATCTTGAAGTCAAGCTCACTGAGCCTATCCAGCCATCTAGCTTTCTTGACATTCAGATTAGGTTGGTCAAACAAGTATCTCATCCCATTGTGATCACTCATCAACACAAACCTACTGCCAGAAAAATAGTGCCTCCACATATTCAATGCATGAATGGTTGCTGCTTACTCAAGATCACATGTTACATAATTATTCTCGTGCTCATTCAGTTTCCTTGACTCGTAGCATACCACCTGTCCCTCCTGCATCAAGAATCCACCAAGTCCTCCCTTGCAATCATCTATACACATCACAAACTCTTTATTTGAATCTGCAATCTTTAGAATTGGATCATTTGTAAGCAACTCCTTCAACTGCTCAAAACTAGCTTCACATTCCTCTATCCATTCAAATTTATTTCCTTTCCTCTTCAATGATGTAATAGGAAAGGAAATATGTTAGAAGTTCTTTATGAACCTCCTATAATAACCTGTTAACCCCATGAATGATCTTACCTCATCCACATTCTTAGGAACTGCCCATTCCATGACAACTCTAATCTTTTCTAGGTCCACTGATATGCCTTTCTTGGAAATAACATATCCCAAATAATGTACCTTTGTTTGAAAGAAACTACACTTACTAAGCTTGGCATACACCTGATGCTCTCTTAGCAATCTCAATATTACTTTTAATTGTTTGACATGGTCTTCCTCATTCTTATAATATATCAATATATCAATATATCATCAATGAATACAATCCCAAACTTGTCCAGATAAGGACAAAACACACTATTCATCAAACACATGACAATATTTTGAGAATTAGTTAAACCAAAAGGGACTACAACAAACTCATAATGCCCATACCTGGTTTAGAAAGCAGTCTTGTAATTTTCCTCTTCTTTGATGTGTACATGATGATATCCTGATCTCAAATTAATCTTCGAGAGCATTGTTGCTCCCTTCAACTGATCAAACAAGCAATCAATCCTCGACAATAGATACATTTTCTTAATCATTACCTTGTTCAACTTCCTTTAATTAATACAAAACCTGAGAGTACCATCCTTCTTCTTCACAAACAGCATTGGTGCACCCCAAGGTGATACAGTTGGCCTAATGTATCCCTTTTCAAGCATTTCCTTCAACTTCAACTTCAATTCCACTAGCTCTAGAGTGCTCATATTGTAAGGTTCCTTTGATGCTGGTGTTGCCCTTGGTACCAACTCAATAGAGAAATCCACTACCCTGTGAGGAGGCAATTCTGAAATCTCTACTAGGAATACATCCCGAAACTGCTGCAAAATTGGATACCTCTTCAAGACTTCTACATCCTTACCTTTATCACTACAAACAATACACACCCTTTCCTACAACTATGCTTAGCTTGCATAACTGTAACCATTATCACCGATGTAGGCTTCTTATTTCCTAGCAAGATTCTCTTTTCTCCATCATCATCCAAGCACTTAATTGCCTTTTCATAACAATCCACCTTAGTCCTGTGAAGGTACAACGAATCCATACCCAAAAGCATATTGCATGATCCCAATGGAAGCACATTCAGATGTGCTGATAGAATATTGTATGATCCTAATGGAAGCACATTCAAATGTGATGATATAGGCATACCATTCAACTCAAATGCACAACCTGTTACCTAATGATGAACTCTTTCCTTAGTAGTTGTAGCCAACTGCACTAACCAAGACTCTACATGCACTTATTTTCTCAAACCACACTTATCGACTAGGTTAGGATTAACATAACTATAATAGATCTAGGGTCAATCAAAATAGAAACAATTTGATCATGAATCTTAACTTCCATTTCAATAATAGATGCTTGGTGATCCACCTGATTGTTATCAAATGTTGCATAGATCCAAGGATTGCTCTGGTCAACATCACCAACTGTATGTGCCTCCTGAGCATAGTATATTTGAGGCCTACTACCCTAATACAACGTAAAATCCTTCTTGCAGTGATCTATGCCACATATCCAACACTACAAAGGCCCATTGCCTCTGTTCTGTTTCTCTCCAAGTTGTGACCCATGTCCCTTCTCAACTACATTAGACTTCATATGAGGGACAACATTTTCCTTCTCACCCATTTCCTGAGGTCTTGCTTGCTTCAGTGGCCATTTTCCTTTAGTATTATCATTCCCTTTCCAACCCTGGTTAGACTCGGTCTTATGCTTCAAATGCTCACAATAATTCTTCAACTTTCCAATGACTTCTTCCAATGACTGAGGCTCATCATATTCAATTTGATCCTTAAATGTTAATGACAGTCCACTGATAAATCTTTGAAATTTTGTATTCTTATACCTAAGATAAGGCACATACCTCAACAACTCTAGGAACTTAGTCATGTACTCCTCATTTGTCATTGATCCCATCTTCAACTCATAGAACTCCTTAGATTTTCCGTCGTAGTGCTTCTTTGACAAGTATTTCTTCTTGAAGTGTCTCTTGAACTCATGCCAACTCAACACCTTTATCCTGATATCTCTGACATGGTTCACATCTTCCCACTAGATGTATTCTTTCCCTTTGAGGCTAAAAATAACTATCCCAACCTTCATGTTCTCTGTGTAATCATGCAACTCAAATAACTTCTTCATCCCAATTAACCATGATTCTGAAAACTTCTGGTTTCTTCAGCTCTCCATCGAATGTAGGTGGCTTGGCTTTCTTGAACTCATCCTGCAAATATCCCCTCTCATTCCTCATGTAAGGATGATAGTGATGATGACTAAGATACTTGTCTGAACTAGAACTAGAATAGAACTTGTACCCACCACCTCTCTTGTCAGGGGTATCCAAGAACCTGCCATCTCTAACTGATTCATCTTTGTCTAACCTGTACGCACCATGAGAATAGCTACCATATGCCCCATTAGTCCTGTCCTTCTATCCATAAATGATTCGTGGCTGTCCATGTCTCTCCAAGTC
Source organism: Pinus taeda (assembly GCA_000404065.3). NCBI lineage: Eukaryota > Viridiplantae > Streptophyta > Pinopsida > Pinales > Pinaceae > Pinus > Pinus taeda. Next base: position 16,943 of record APFE031189954.1, on the reverse strand, counting down.
TAATAAATGCTTAAGGATAACTGCATTTACCTCTGCTTATTTCTCCTATGCCTTGGCAAGTATTTCACGTGACTTAATGATCCTATCATTATCTACCATGGAAATTCAAATTTTTGCCTTTAAACTTCTCAAGGTGTCTGCTATGTTAGGAGAGTACCCATCTCTTGGTTGCTCATATGATCTACAAGGATAGTCTCGTGAATTGTCATCCACCATTTTTCTAGTCATATTTTATCCTCTTATTCCTACAAACATCACATGTCCGATAACCAAATATAAACCTAATCAACACACCTTATTGAAGTTTAGGGGAGACTATATCATCTACAAAATCAATCTAGATTAACATGTTACATGTATGTACATAATCATAGCAATATATCGACATCATGCATGATAACACCAACTACATACCATGGCCTCATGCACAACAACCATAACCATGACAATGCTTACATAACAACTGCATTCCGCCCATCCAGTCCAAATATTGAACCTGGGAGCTCCAATACCAATCTGTAACTACCCTTCCACATTTACCCAATTTCACTAGTCTGATTGGGTAAACATAAGCGGAGGGCTACTATGAAATTACCCAACCTTCTTAGTTAAGGAAGTGGAGTCGACAAAATGGAACTTTATTGACCTTCCTAAGGAGCTACAAAACACCTAGGAGCTAAAAAACCACTTTGAGTGCCCAAACCTTGAGTTTGATTTCCTTTTTAGTGACACGGGCTCCCAACTGCATGAATGACAAGGCCTGCATGTGGTTGAGGGCCTTGAAACACATGCACAAGCCTTCATGGGTGTGGTTGTGACCTAAATTCTTTAGTTTAGAGGGTGTAGTCCCAGATTCTGAGCCACCATTTCAGGCTAGCCTCTAGATCACTACCCATAACTCAATGAGACTTTGCAGAATGATAAATAGCATCATGACAAGGTGTTATAGCATCATTTAGCACTCCTATATAATTGATGCTCTTGTATGGCCTTGGGAAACCTTTTCCCATGCAAACTTGATCTTATATTATAAAAAAATATTTTAAATTCCATACGCAACTCTGCCCATACAAAAGCGCGTACATACGTGAGTTCTATAACTATATACTTGCGTATACCTTTTAAAATATGAAGAAATAAAGTAATATTATTTTTTTTTGGGCAGGGTTTATGGGTTTTATTGAGAACCCACTTACAGGAGACCATAACATAACTGAATCAACTAATTTTAGGTGGTATATACACACCCCTTGGGTAGGCCTAAAAGAGATAAGAAAAGGGATATCGACATTATACCCATTTTTCTCCTAGATAAAGTCTAATTTTCCCGTGCCTCTTGTACTCCCAGTCTCTATGGAAACCTTGGTTTCCTTTGCAAAGATGTTCATCATACATCTCCTTACATTTGTTAGAGCGGTTGTCTTCATGGATCAGGTTGGATGGATCCAGAGGAAGGCTTTGTTAGTGCTTTGGCTTGGATCAGGTTGTACCTTTGCTATACCTATTGTTGTTAATCAATAAAGAAGCTCATGTATTGCTCCTGATATGTTATTGTCTTATGAATAGTAATCTGTATACTTATATATGATGATCTAACATATCTTTTATGTACTCACAGATGTTGGCTTGAGGGGGCTTGACCCAGCTTTAGAGTTATTTAGCCAAACAAATCCCTACACTACTGGCCCTTTCAGCATCAGCCCGTGGAATGAAAACTGAAGTCTCACCTGATGTAGTATGGGAGGATGCTAGAACCAAGTTTCTGCACCCTTGAGATGTCTGAGGTGTCGATTTAGTCCAACTATTCCTACCTTCGCACAGGTCACTTCGCGCACTATTCTAACCTTTAATACCTTCGCAATATGTTATAATCGTCTTTCGCATAGCCCTAACCAGGGGCTGAGATGCTTTCGCACTGCTATGGCAGTGATCTACGTTATTTCCCCAAACTACATCGCGTATATTACTTATCTTGTTACCGATCTTAGTTAACTTCACGTAAACGAATATTTTATCTAGTATTCACTTAATTAACACAATTATATATATTCGCGCGTCATACAACAATAGAAGTGCAATTCATACCCAATACGTCCAATGCATAAAACAAGAAATAAATACACAGAAATGATATAAAACTTCTCTTTATTAATGCTTCCAACTATTACAAACTCGACTTGCCTTGTGCACTCAGCTGTAGGGGTCCGCACACTCAGCTGCGGACTACTAGGCCTTTCCACACCAAGTTGCAGGGGTCTGCGCACTCAGCTGCAGAATATTAGGCCTCTGCGCATTCGGCTGCAGAGCCTTCTCGTACTCTACGACCCAAAAATAGACTTTACACTTCAGATATGACTCAACTCTTCATCCTTATCATGATGTCTTAGCTACTTAGAGCCTCACTCTGTTTATACAATCCCATGGCCCGCAGACCATGGGTAGATCTCTACAGCCGACATTACATTACAAAATTGAGGGCAGACAACCCTATGACTCTTTTACAAACTATGCGCTCCGCGCCCATAAAATGCAGAGTCTTGACATCGGGGTTACAACTTTTGACCAAAATCTGGCTCTAAGCCCCAAAACTTCCCTTGGGGGATCTCGCGCCCAAAAACAGATGTGGGTGAAGGGTTAACCACTGCAATTCATTATTGACAGTGGGAGCCAAAAGAACCTCATTTCAGTAGAGGTAGTGAAGCGGTTGGGCCTACTCACTACATCACACCCGCTAACTACACCACACCCGTAGCCGTACAGTATCGGGTGGCTTCACCAACGATGAGATCTCCGAGTCCGCCAGCAGTGCCACATTCCCTACAGCATCAAGCCCTTCACAGATGAGGTGTTGTGTGATGTTGCACCTCTTGATGTTTTTGATGTACTATTAGGCCAACCATACTTATGGAGGTGACATGCTGTGTATGAGTCAAGGCCTCGTGTTGTTATTATTACTTTGGGTAATTGATTATACAGGATACTGGAGGTAGCCCCATCTACCGCCACCTCTTTGATCTCTGCTAAGAAGGGAAATAATGTCATCTCCCAGACTAGGAAATTTATTTTCTGTCTGGTTCGCTCTCAAAGTAAGGGGAAGATCGTAGCCACATCCATGACCCCTGTGAAGGGTTCCTCCAGGAAGTAGTAGAAGTAGGTGGATACGGTCATGAAGGAACACAAGAACATCTTCTCCCCACCCATAGGGGTACTGTTGCACTGTCAAGTAAAAAATTCATTCAATCTGACTCCCAAAGCACCTCTACCCAATAGGCCGATATATCACCGCTCCATTATAAAAAATGACAAGTACAAGAAGCGACATGGTCCTTATACTAGTACCAAGGCTGTGGGAACAATGATTTGGAGCACAACATTCCCCCATTCCTTCGCTTGCACTGAGTGTTGTGGATCGCCCTCTACCATGCTTCCCACCATTATTGGACACATCAGAGATTGCAGAACAACTCACTAGGGACCAAGTTCAGCACATGGAGGAACTCAACACAATGGGGACCATTACTTCCCAAAGGGGAGGAATGATCCAGGTGGATTTTTGTGGCCACCCACCTATCCCACTTGGACCCCCACAACTGTCTCTTTCAGTTTTTCAGTTTCCTTAATTGTAGCACAATTTACTATTTTTAGCAGTTTTTTAGGTCCTAAACTTCCGGAGCCGTTTTGAGGCGCTAAACGACATATTTTTGGGAAATTTGGGAGAAACATGGGTCCATGAACTGATGTATCTCTTCCCAAAGTTGTATTCCTCAAATATATCTTTCTAATGAGCTATTGTGTGCATCAAATGGAGATCGTATGCCAAAGTTACGACCTCGGAAGTCCATGTACCAATTTACCCGAAACTGGGCCCACAGTTTGGCGTTTCATCTCCTAGGGTTAGGTTTTTGGATGTTTAGGGTTTTCCATTGTTTCTAAACAATAAATAGGCCTTTGACCCTCATTGTAACATAGTTCAAAGGCATGTAGCTGCCACATCTCTTCTCAGAGATAAGCTACCATCACCCCAGCTGGTTTATTTCCATTTATGTTTGTAAGCATATTTCAGTATTTTACATTAATGAAATGAAGTATTATTTCCGCTGCATCTCTATGTATATGGGTATTTCTGTATTTTTTTGCATTCCTATTTAAATCCGGATCACATACATTACTTCATGAAGAAGAACGGATTCCCTAGTGTCCAAATCAAATTTGATAGATCCAAAGCCCTTAAATGGATTTGAAGTGTTGTCTCCAAGAATGATATTCAAACTTGTCTCCCTCTCAACAAGATTTGAGGACTTCCTTATACCTGGAGAAGTGTCTAGAAGCTCCATTATCTACTAGCGAACTATCATACGAATCTAGAGGGGAAGAACTAGAAAGGGAAAAAATGAGAATATATTCATATTGACTAGTAATTGCATTAATTTCATACCTGGATTTCTTTGACTTGTTTTGAGGATGATGGCCTTCTTCATGATCATCCGAAGCATCTCTTCTTCTTCTTCTATTATTGAACCTGCTATTGTTGAATCCACTATTGTTGTCGTATCTTGACCTTGGAGCATCCCTCCTTTTTTGACAATCTTGAGCATAGTGGCTAAACTTATGACAATTATAACACTCAATCTCTAACATGTCATTGTCTTTGCTTGTTTTTATTCTATGGATGTCCCAGGGTGCTGCAGAAGACTTCCTTGATTTAGATGGACCTACTATACCTTTCTATTTTTCTTCTTGAGCAACAAAGGTAGATGGTTCTCGTTCTTAATTATTTTGAATTATTCCATGGATAATCATCCTAGCTACCTCTTTGGTACATTGACCAATGAGCTCATAAAACGTTGGGAGTTTTTTATTGTTGCTTATGGTAGTAATGAAGGTTTCCCACATAAGAGGAAGACCTCGAAGAGTGGTCATTACCAACTCTTTATCAAAAATAGGTTCACCAACAATTTGTAGTTGATTTCTTAGTTGAGATACCCTCATGATGTAGGATTGCACATATTCCCCCTTATTCATCTTCATTTCTTTGAGTTTGTTCTTCAAGGAGAGGATGTGGTTCAAGTTGTTGACTTGGCACATCCCTACCAACTTATCATACATATCCTTGGACTTCTTCAAGTTATGAACATAAACAAGTAAATGATCTTGCAAACCATCAATAATAATTTTCATAGCCTTGATCTCACCTTTATTATACTTGGACTTAGTGGTAGCGGGAGCATTCTCTGGAGGCTCAGGAATCTTCCCTTGCACACATTCCGAAACATCGTTGCCATCGAATAAAACTTCTAACCTAATATTCCATGCAACAAATTTTGATGAATCACCCAAATTCTCATTGTCCTTGAAGGAAGAAGTGGGCATATTGTCCAATTCAAACATGCTCTTTCAAATTCTTTCAAATATGATTTCTCTTATCTCTTATCTCTTTGGGCTTTGCTCTTCACCTTGGCTCTCATACCATGTCAAATTTTCAATGTTCTATGTTGTTACAATTAATTTAGCCTAGTTCTTCACTTAAATTAGAAATCAATTAAATATTCCAAAACAATAGCAATTGTAGATAGAACAGTAAATGCAATGAGCAATAAGAGACAATTAGAAGCAATGCCAAGAGACGCCAAATTTGTTCAAGTATGAAGGAAAAACCCCACAAGGGGGATAAACTTTTCAAATTCTTCTTCCTATTACATTGTCATAAAATGTCCAACAAAGAGTACAATAATCCAACTCAATAATGATTCAAACTCATCCTTTGACTATTGAAATAGACAAACCAATATCCAACAAAATATGAGCATCAAAAGTCAATTTCAGTCAACTATCAAGGTTTGCAATTTTGTCTAAGTCAACAAAAATTAAAGTGTACACTAAATAGTCAAAGTCAATGGTAAAAACAATCCTCCAAGAGCTTGGTCAACGATCCACAAACCCGACCTTCAATGCTAGTCAAACAGAGGTCGAAAAAATCCCAATCCAAGCAGTCAAACTTGGTCAATGGAGAGAGATTCCTTGCAGTCAATGTAGGTCAAAGTGCCCATAATTTTTCGGTTCTTGTGCCAAAGAATGTGGCATAGGTATACAAAATTATTCCCAAAATATTGAAGTCAAAATATACCCAAAAAGTCAAGGTCAATGTTGGTCAAAGTCTCCTAAATAGAAAGTCAATGCATAAATTTTAGAACTGCCTCCAAGAGCCTCACACATGTGAAGTCAACCTGCAATTTTCAGAGTTCTACCAACTAATGAGAAGAGGAGAGAAAGGATATGATGAGTTGATGTGATGTTTCCTTAACTTGTATTTATATGTGTTTGAGGGGTGCCAAGTTTGTTTTTGGTGAAGTGTCCATCCTTGAATAACAACAAGGGAAACCATTGATCTAATAATAATGTAGCGAGCAACATGAGCAAATATATCATCATAATATTCTCCCTCTTTATGGGAAAACTTTTGGGCCACGAACCTTGCCTTATATTTATTGATACTTCCATCAACTCCATGTTTGATTTTATATAACCTTTTTGAAGTTACAACAAACTTCCCTTTAGGTCTCGAAACAACATTCCATACATCATTTTTCCTAATCGATTCATACTCCTTAACCATAACATCCTTCCAAACTTTCTTTTTCACAACTTCATCAAAGGTAGGTGGCTTAGATTGAATAATAGTGCTCATGGATACAACATATCCTTGATACCAACAAGGTTTCTTTCTTTCTCTGAAGGTCCCTTTGGTGGGAATGTGTCTCTCAACATCTTGTAGTGTAGCTTGAAGCCACAATGATCTATTCCTGGCAGGAGGATCACTTAGAGGGGGATCTAAATGATCCATGGGCTCTATAGGATCATCAATAATATCCTTCTCAGATTCAGTCATGAAAGGACCTTCTAGTATATCCATATCTTCATCTTTTCCAAGGGAAACATCTTCATTAAAAGGGTCCCTTGGTTTTCCAAGGGCAACATCTTCATTAAAAGTTAAATCCCTGCTAAACTCAATCTTCCTTTGACCAGGTATATATATTATAAATTATTTAGAATTTCAGAACACCCAACAAATGTACCTTTCCTTTAGGTGGCTTCTAGTTTGTTCCTCTTGTCCTTCGGTACATGGAAAGATGCGGAGGCAACCAAATATCCTAAGATGACCAATGTAAGGATTCACTCCTGTAAATTCCTCTTCTGGAGTCTTGTTATCCAAAGCTTGATGAGGAACCCTATTTTGAATATATACCATTGTATTTGTTGCTTCTCCCAAAAGGAACTTCAACAAATTTTGATCACAGAGCATAGTGCAAGCAACTTCCACAATGGACCTGTTCTTGCTTTCAACCACTCCATTTTGTTTGGGATTATAAAGCACAATAGTCTCCTTCTTGATACCTTCCTTTTTGCAGAAGTATATGAACTCATTTAGAAATGTACTCTCCACCATTGTGAGACCTGAAAACCTTGATTTTCTTCCCTGTTTGATTTTCGATCAATGCCTTGAAGTCTTTGAACATATAAAAGGCTTGATCCTTATGCGTCAAGTAATATATACATGTCTTTATGGAGAAATCATCAAAAAAAGTTATGTAGTAGAGATGGTGACTAAGAGAACTCATAGGCATAGGTGCTCATAGGTCAGAATGAATGAGTTGGAGGTTGTCATTGGTCTTATTCTTGCTAGAGGGGAATGGTACCCTTGTCTTCTTTCCACTAGCACACCTTGGACATACTCCACCATATCTAGCTTGAACATCAAGAATCCTAAAGACTAACTTCTTGAATTTTGGTAGAGCTTCTAAATGTAGATGTGCCAATCTTTGGTGCAACAACTGGCTTTGATGATTGTTGTCATGGACCATTATTAGCAGAGGTATCCCAGTGACTCTATAGAGTCCTTATACTCTACATCCCAATGTAAATGCATCCATCATTCAAGATTCCATTGCCCATGTACGGTATTTTCTTTTTATGAAGGATACTATCATTCCCTTGTCTTCCAAAGTAGAAATAGATACCAAGTTGTTTTTAAGTTCGGTAACGTACATTACTTCATGAATAAGAACGGATTCCCCGGTTATCCAAATCAAATTTGACAGATCCAAAGCCCTTCAATGGATATGAAATGTTGTCTCCAAGAATGATCTTCAAACTTGTCTCCCTCTCAACCAGATTTGAGAGGACTTCCTTATACCCGGAGAAGTGTTTGGAAGCTCCACTATCTACCAACCAACTATCATACGAATCCAGAGGAGAAGAACTAGAAAGAGAAAAAATGAGAATATATTCAAATTGACTAGCAATTGCATTAATTTCATACCTGGATTTCCTTGACTTCCTTTGAGGATGATGGCCTTCTTCATGATAATCCGAAGCATCTCTTCTTCTATTATTGAACCTGCTATTGTTGAAGCCACTATTGTTGTTGTATCTTGACCTTGGAGCATCCCTCCTTTCTCGAAAATCTTAAGCATAGTGTCTAAACTTATGACAATTATAACACTCAAACTCTGACCTGTCCTTGTCGTTTCTTGTTTTTCTTCTATGGATGTCCCAGGGTGTTGCAAAAGACTTCCTTGAATTAGATGGACCTACTATACCTTTCAGTTTTTCATCTTGAGAAACAAAAGTAGATGGATTTCGTTCTTAATTATTTTGAATTATTCCACAGATAATCATCCTGGCTACCTCTTGGGTACATTGACCAATGCAAACATCAAATGTTGGGAGTTTGTTGTTATTGCTTATGGTAGTAATGAAGGTTTCCCACATAGGAGGAAGACCTTGAAGAGTGATCATTACCAACTCTTTATCAGAAATAGGTTCACCAACAATTTGTAGTTGATTTCTTAGTTGAGATACCCTCATGATGTAGTATTGCACATATTCCCCCTTGTTCATCTTCATTTCTTTGAGTTTGTTATTCAAGGAGAGGATTGTTGAGTCTTGAAAGTGTCATTCATTTCCATTACACTTTCACTATTATGTCCATTATATCACCTCCATTTCACTACTATGTCACCACATTCATCCCACTTTCATTATCATTGGGCCGCATTTATGTTTTTCCAAAATTTATTAATTCTAAGCCTTTAAGTGAATTTGTGGTTAAAAATTAGAAAATAATGTGCATATGCTTATACCTAACAAATGGGTTGAGATTGTTGACATGTGTAGGTTGAAAAGAGGCTTCTAGAAAACCCTTATGTGGCACTCTAAGGCCAAATTCGAATTTGAGTGGAAAGAATCATGGGATCATGAAGATATGTGTCACATCTCCTAATTGTATTGTAACTCTAAAAAGACATGTGTCTTATCAGGTCCTATTTTGATTAGGACTCCAGAGGTAGAGGGAGAGATTCATGGACTCTCATTAATGAGATGGCTTCTCATCTTTTTTTATAAATAAGAGATCTCTCTCCTTCATTTGTTAGTTCTTAAGTCTCAGCTTGTAAGTTTAGAGTTTGGAGTTTTTTAGCTGGGAGTTTGTAGTTCTTCCTTTATGGCTTTTGAAATCTTTGGAGAGATTTGTTGTATTTTGTGATTTTGAAGAATTTGAATAAAGCTTTGATGTTCTCAACATGGAAGGATATGTGAAGTAGATGTCATGGAGCATATTAGAATCTAACGTAGAGTAGATTTCATTTTGTAAATTAGCTCTGATTTCATTATGTCATTTGATTGATTTCAAGCTTGATATATTAGATTTTCTATTCATGCAATTTTAGTTCATGTAAGTATGTTCAACCGGTTGATCGTAGATTAGTTTTTTTATTTACATGTTTTTGCATCAAATAGAGAAATGAGATTTAACTCTCTGCTGACTTTGATTTTTTTAGCTTTTCAATTTCAATTATGCTTTGATTTTAGTCTTGTTCATTTGCTTTGTTAAGTTAGTTTAGAAATCAACTCACTCATGTCATTGACGGTTATGAATGTGTGATTTGATTTTAGTTTTACTTTTCTGCAATTAGATATTAAATTTCTCATATCACTGAAGGTTACCTATGAAAGCCATAGCGGGACTACTGGCGAGCGATCGAATTATGAATGTGTGATTTGATTTTAGTTTTAATTTTGTGCAATTAGATATTAAATTGGTCATATCATTGATGGTTACCTATGAAAGCCATAGCGGGACTACTGGTGAGGGATCGAATTATGAATGTGTGATTTGATTTTAGTTTTACTTTTGTGCAATTAGATATTAAATTGCTCATATCATTGACGGTTACCTTCGAAAGCCATAGTGGGACTGTTGGCGAGGGATCGAATTATGAATGTGTGATTTGATTTTAGTTTTACTTTTCTACAATTAGATATTAAATTGCTCATATCATTGGTGGTTACCTCCAAACGCCATAGCGGGACTACTAGCGAGAGATCGAATTATGAATGTGTAATTTGATTTTAGTTTTAATTTCCTTGCAATTTTTAATTTCTTTGAGTGCAATAGCTTAACTTTTATTTCCGTATTTAGACAAGCAGTAGAGAGAGTGATTCCATGATTAGTATTTCATCTTTTGTTTGATTTAAGTAGTGCATACTTACACTTTTGTTTAAGTACTAATTCCATCAACAACATGTTTTGAGATCTTTTGAGGTGCTAAGTTTTGGAAGTTACCATTAGGGTCATAAACCTTGTCTTGAAATCTATATCCATACTTGAACATTAAAAGTATTCTTCAGACCTTAGAATAGGATTTCCATTTGCAGTTAAAAACTTTAGGAAACCAACAAGAACAAAAACCCAAAAACAACATAAACTATAAAACAACGAAGTGAGAAAAAGATTAACTAAGCACATATGGTGCACCACGCTTCATTAGTTTTCGATACCCGGATTGATAATTTATGTAGAGCAATTTAAGACATTAAATTGACTAGAAATTTTTGGCGCCGTTGCCGGGGAAGTGTAATTAGGAGACCTTATTTCTTACATCTAATTTTTTTTTAATATTCTTGAAGTATACTCTCCTCCTGCACTTCGTGTGATCTGGAGGATCAGAAAAAGGATTGTTAAGTAAAAAAAATTATTAATAATTCTTGAGTATGCTCTCCTCCTGCACTTTGTGTGATCTCGAGGATCAGAAAAAGGATTGCTATGTAAAAGAAAAAATAAAAAAAAGGGAGACAATAAATTTCATCATTTCAATTGATTCAACTAAAAAAAAAATGAAACCCAAATGTTTTGATATGTTCAAATTGTCCAAAATTGACTGGTTATGGCTTGTAGTGGTCCTCAAAACACTGTATCCTGTTGAAATAAGGTTTTGCAACTTAGCTGCAGAATGTAGCCTGATTCCGCAGCTAGTTGAGAATTCTGCAGCTGATTTCAAGGTTTAGCAAGTTATAGGCATCCAAGTAAGAAACCAACCACATGGGAATCTCCAGAATTGTCCCAACATGGACCTTATCCTACTCACCTAGCTCAGATCAATAAAAAATCAGCTTAAGACCTCAGTCAAAGTTCTATTTTTAGCATGTTTTCTTTGAAGACTTTGCTACCTGAAATTGAAAATCATTAATCCTTCTTATGGCTATCTTGAATCCTAGATTTCATTGTGGCCTCAACAAGAAATATGCATTCCTGTCCAAGCTTTGGCCCTAAAACAAATCTGCAAGAACATTTGTTAAAAAAAAAAAAAACCATTGTTTTATTTAATGAAATGTGTATGTATATTTTTAATTTTTGAACATATAACATATAATTTATTAACAAAAACAATTAAAATATATATATATATATTATATATTAAACAGAATATTAATAATTTTTATTATTTTTTTAACCAAAATATATATATATATATATATATATATTATATATATATAGATATATATTTTTAATTTGGAAATATAACATATATAATTTTATTAACAAAATAAAGAAATAAAAAAAAAAAACAAAAAAACAATTAAAAAAAAAACCTACTCCATGAAAACCACGTAGGGCTAAGAGCATAAAAAGTTTTCTTTTTGGCAAACAAAATGAAGTATAACAAGGGATTGCACTTGGAGTATAAACAATCAATTAAGGATCAAAACCGTGTAACGAAAAGACAAGAAAATGAATTGTGACATGCAGCTACAGCAAATTGAAGCTTATCCTCAATTTTGGCTTCAACAAACCGGCAATATAAAGTTGATCCCATTAAAGCTGAGCTCAATAGTGGAATTTCAAAATCCTGATCAAATTTACATAAACAGGGGTGTTGATTTAGGTAAATCTGATGGATAGATGCTATCTCCAAGTGCATACAATCAAAGAAAATCTCCATGTGGTAAGCTATCACAACTGTGACTACTCATAAAGCTTCTGTAAGAATTTTCCAAAACGCTTATGAACCTGCAAATTCAAACACAACAATTTAGAAAAAAAACGTAGAACAAAGAAAACATAAAACTGTGAGAGCACGATTTGGCCAAACAAAGATGAATCTGGAAAAAAGAAAACATGGGTTTTTTCGCCAGCGAGGTCAATCAGATAACACACAAACCGTGTTAAGAAATTTGTGGCGGTATGGGAGAAATCCACGGTTCTTTGGAGCCCATTTTTGCTTGCCATGTGTCAAAAAGGGAATTACAATTAAATAAATAGGGTGTGATTTAATTCGGAAAGGAGAATTATCATCTGATTATGTGTTGGCATTTACTCCAACATGTCCACGACAATCCTCCACAAACCATACATTTATTTTTCCAACGGCCTCATGATTAATCCTCGGATTTAACTCGTGTTTGGCTGCATTTCTACACTCCATCTGTAATTATGCGACGTGGCCGATTTGATTACGGCTCTCCTCCACCGCATAAATTAAGTAGCCATTTCATGAATGTATTTATGTCTACTCCACAGCCGTCCATTTTAAAAATTCTACCATCACTCCCCCACTATTTTATTGAAGCCATGGCTACATTACCACCTCGTTTACATAAGTCTCTGCACCATTCCGAGAATTCACTTCCATTGCCTGTCCTCTATTTTCCACTTACAGTCGCTGGTTTTCTCCATAAACCCTGTTCACTCCGATTAATCCAGCTGTCTCACCTCCGCTAAACCCTTCTCATGCAGACGAATTGTTAGAACAAGAAGGAAAGAAAGGGTCTGTTGTTGAGGGCAGAACCGGAAGGGCCCATGTTTATGGAAGGGCCAAATGGTTATGGTTATGGTTATAGGTTGTTTATCAAACTATAAGTTGAAGCTTTGTTGCCCATTTTCCTTCACAGTCTTGTGTATTTCAAAAGTCTAAATATAACTACTACAACAGGGTAATCTTCGAAGTTTGGTCCTGAAAATAAGTTATGACCATCCTAATACACTTAAAGGCTCAATAAGTATTATCTTGTTTGTTTTTCAAGTGAGATTTTGGGATTGTTTGCATGCTAATTGTGGGCTGATCTGAATCATATCAAAGTCTAGTGCATTATAATGGTATTCTTGAAATCATTGGTTTTCGTTTGATCTTGAAAATAATCTATCATTGCTCCATACTAGCTCTTGCATATTTGCACTCTTTCATAAGCATCTTTTTAATAGTCGAGGTACTCTAAAATTGCTCTCATGCCTAATTGCTAAGTAACCAAAAGATTAAATTCATATTCAAGGTTTATGATTTAGAAGGAATTAGGAAAGTGACACTTTGGGTGTAAAAAAATAAATAAATAAATATATGAGCAGCAAAAGAGTAGGTACCCTAGTTTTCTCCATATGCCATTACCATTCACAGAGTTCCTACATGCAGACAATGAATAAAATAACTTAAATTATTAAACTGATGGTTAACTGTTTTGAGCCACTTTCCGCAGCGAATTCAACTTTCCGCTGCTGGTTCAACTTTCCGCAACTGTTTTTGTTAAACTCTAGGTTGCAGGTGTCATCAAGAAAAACAAGCCACATGGGTAGCTGGGGGAATGTCAGTACATGGATGGTGTCCTATTCATTTGAACTAATTCAATGGAAAAGAACGCGGTTAGAGGGAATTCAAGTTGTGTGTTATCACTAAGTCGCCACACTGAGTCACCACACTAAGTCGCCACACTAAGTCGTTGCATGTCAAGAAAAAAATATTAATTTTGAATCAATGAAATGAATAAGTTATTTGCTAATTTTTCTAAAGGTATTGATTAATTTTGGATTGATGATGAAAGATGAATGGCTAACTTTGTATTCAAGATTTTTAGCTACAGAAACCATGCACATTCTGCAGCTGAAGTCCAACTCCGCAGACTGAAAAAAAAAAAAGAAAAAAAAAAAAAAACATCATTGTTCAAATCAGCCTAACTTTTTCATACGAAATCAAATTTTGATGATTTAAGTACAATTGGAAAGATCTCAACAAGATCTACATAATAAGGAATCCATCGTTAGAGTTTCAAATGGTAAATAATGAAATAAATTTCTAAAAAGAACCAACATTAACTTGAGGCACTAATTCCAAATCAAGTATAAATTCTTTTGATTTTTCCTTTGAGAACTTGTTTCATTAATACAAATTCTTTGTTTTGTGTGTAAATATCATAACTAGAGAGATTGTCCATCTCTCTCCTTTGATAATCTTACATTCCATTGGAGAAGAAGTATTAGTTTTTTTGCAAGTTCCAAGAGGAAGGACAAATGACTACAAGAGAATGGTGTCTCTCTAAGAGACCAATTTGTTTCATAAGAGGATGATTAGCAACAAAGAGGAAATATGCTGATGCAAAATTAGATCCAAACACTTGAAAAACTTTCAGATACTATTGTCTCCATCACATCCATCCATCACATCCATACTTCATAATAAACCATTCATGTCATTTCACTCCATATTTTCCATTTACATTCACATACACTTTCGATCTCTTTTTGTCCATTCATAACCCATAAATAAAAGAAAGAGGCTCATTCACATGCTTATTTCCCATTTCCATTTTTGTTCTCCATTGCCATCTTCCATTGCCATCTTCCATTTCGTGTCATTTTTATTTCGCAAATAAGCCCTGCTTCAATGCAAATTATTGAGTGTATAGTCCTTTGAGTCTAAATTCTTTGTAAAAACACCTTGAGGCTTGTATGCCTTAATGGCAAGTCCTCATGCTGATAAAAAATCGGAATCTATTAATGTCCCTTGTTCATCAGATCTTCTAGGTGACTCAACATCGACAAATTCATTCGTACCTAGCAAGATGTGTTTGGGCATCTTGACTCTCACTGTCATCAATGGTGACAGTTCTCGTGTTGACTAGTGGCATCCAATAATGGCCACTAATCCAACAATTTCCTATTATGTTCAACATCAGAACATCTTTTCACATAGTAGGAATCATGCCAATGAGTTTTGAAGACATGAAGACTATTATTTTCAGCATTTTGGCGCAGATTTAGCAAGTTTTAGTAGAAGCAATAAAAAGTCATCTTAACTCTTTATCCATGAATCCTCTTGTTCAACCACTTGAAGAAGAATATGATCCGAATTTTTCAGACACCACACATACAACTCATCCATTCCAAAGGGTAAGTGAGGGTACGTTATTTTCTAACTTTTGACAATAGAATTCCAGAGAAAGTTAGAATCATAATTGTTGGAAAAACATTTCTCTTTCTCATTTTATAAAATTGTCAATACCATCAGTTTGGGGGGGAGGGGGGAGCGGAATATATTCATCTTCATATTTTGCCATATCCATATCATATTCAAGAGCCCACATACTTCCAACATATATTAATTATTACATTGTTATTATGAGCATACAATGGCTTTTGAAAAAGTGCTTAGAGGATAAACTAGATACAAACAAAATCATGGTTGTCACACAAGAACCAACCATCATGCAATCCAATAAAGATATACTTTGCAAAACTAATCAAAATATTATTATGCAAAGTTCAAATATCAAAATAAAATGCAACAAAAAGAAACTAGTTGTAACACAAGAACCAACCATTTTGCAATTCGAGTAAACCACTTTGCAAAAATGTGAAGTTATCAAATGGTATCATGCAAAGTTAAGCCAAAGCTCGAAGATCAAAAGAGTGAATGTGATATATATTGCATGAGGACATGTAATATCTTTAGTTGGGGGGTATGTTGAGTCTTGAAAATGTCATTCATTTCCATTACACTTTCACTATTATGTCCATTATATCACCTCCATTTCACTACTATGTCACTACATTCATCCCACTTTCATTATCATTAGGCCACATTTATGTTTTTACAAACTTTATTAATTGTAAGCCTTTTAAGTGAATTTGTGGTTAAAAGTTAGAAAATAATGTGCATATGCTTATACCTAACAAGTGGGTTGAGATTGTTGACATGTGTAGGTTGAAAGGAGGCTTCTAGAAGACCCTTATGTGGCACTCTAAGGCCAAATTCGAATTTGAGTGGAAAGAGTCATGAGATCATAAGGATATGTGTCACATCTCCTAATTGTATTGTAACTCTAAGAAGACATGTGTCTTATCAGTTCCTATTTTTATTATGACTTTAGAGGTAGAGGGAGAGATTCATGGACTCTCATTAATGAGATGGCTTCTCATCTTTTTGTATAAATAGGAGATCTCTCTCCTTCATTTATTAGTTCTTAAGTCTCATCTTGTAAGCTTAGAGTTTGGAGTGTTTTTAGCTTGGAGTTTGTAGTTTTTCCTTGATGGCTTTTGAAAGCTTTGGAGAGCTTTGTTGTACTTTGTGATTTTGAAGAATTTGAATAAAGCTTTGATGTTCTCAACATGGAAGGAGATGTAAAGTAGATGTCATGGAGCATATTAGAATGTAAGGTAGAGTAGATTTAATTTTGTAATTTTGCTTTGATTTAATTATGTCATTTGATTTCTTTCAAGTTTGATAGATTAGATTTTTCATTCATGCAATTTTAATTCATGTAAGTGTGTTCAACCGGTTGATTGTAGATTAGTAATGCACATAGTTTTTTAATGACTAATGACATGATGGAATTATCTT